>APFE030417042.1:128836-148641 GCA_000404065.3 Pinus taeda
ATATATGGCCACGGTGATGGGACACATATTCCAAGCTGAATGGTGGGGGAACATCCTAATAGGTGTTGATTCAGTGTATTGTGTCCAAGGAAATTAGAAAAGGCAAATACAAAGGCTTTGGAAAGGCACGAGATATTTATTGGCATTTTATTTATGAAAATAATGGAAATTAGGAGAAAAGGAAGGTGAAAGGTCACAAGTTGCATGTGAGGAGGAAAATGAAGGAAAACAATGGAAAATGAAGAAAATAGAGGGCTCATTAAAAAAAAGGCTTCTGAGGATCAGTGGGCAGGACATGATTAGTTCAATTTTGGAGCTCCCTCATTATTCTCTCTCTCTCATACTCCTGGAGACAGAGTTTTCTTGGAGCACTCTTGGTGGGTGCGGCATACTTGGATTCTTGGAGCAAGAAGGGAAAGGAAGAGTAGGAAAGTGCAAGAAGGCATCAGATCACCAACTACATCATATTTTCTTGCAGGTACTGAGTTGCATGTATGTTTCCTTCACTAGTTTTGACATGCATTGCACATGCATGTAGTTTCTTGGTTGTGATCTATCATTGGCATGGAGGATTTCCTAGATTGACAATGGATTGCCTAGCCTTTACATTTCCTGGATAACCATGGTGATTGTGGGTTTAATTTTGTTGTTTGTTTTTGGTTGGTTCTCATTTTTCCTTAGCTTGGGTTGAGTTACTAGTTCCTGGAGCCTTGGTTGGACAAACACTCTGGAGCCCTGTAACAACTTGGGTTGAGTTACTATACCCGTAGCCTTGGTTGGACAAATGCTCTGTAGCCCTTGGTGGGTTGAGTTACTAGTCCTGGAGCCTTGGTTGGACAAACACTTTGGAGCCCAATGACAACTGTGGGTTGAGTTACTAGTCTTGGAGCCTTGGTTGGACAAACACTCTGGAGCCCAATGACAATTGTGGGTTGAGTTACTAGTCCTGGAGCCTTGGTTGGCAAAAACGCTCTAGAGCCTTGGATGGCTGAGATAGGGAATGATCTGATGATGGTTTTTTGATGTCTGGCCATGAGGTGAAATCACTGTTTAATGGGTTGAAGTGGATGGCCCCTGGAAGCCCTGGATGGCTTTTGATTGATGTGTTATATGAGATCCCACATTCATGATTGGAATATGGAATAGGGGTGAATGGCTGAAGAGAGATTTGGCTCAGTCATTCTACGGTCGAGTGGAACATGGAAGTCCCATCCCAAGTTTGGATTTCACATCATTAATGAAAGGTTGTTTCTCTTGGTATTTCTATGAGTATTATGGTGGATTATATTTGGTGTATACAATTGTCGTTTCAGTTTTATTTTTGTCCCTATTATGTTGGTTATGTATATGGTTTATGACAACATCCATGTATGGCTTTCATCATGTTTTTACTTGTAATTGAATGATCAATGTATCTATGACCTAATGGATGGAATGACAGTTAAAGTGATAAGGAAACAATGCTTCATGGAGAATCTCAGATAAGTATGAGACACCTATGCTCATAACTGTTAGTTACACCTGTAGATTACACATTTGCAATATGTTTGACGAAATTCCTCTCATGGCTAGTAGGGGTCCAGTCAAGGTATTGAACAAGTATTTTCTTTAGTATTGTCATTTCCATGTTATTTTACTAATATGAAGAGATGGTTCAATTCTGGGTAGTGCCCTGGGCTTTGGGCTTGAAAAAGTGGCCCAAATCCCGGAGTTGTTGGCATAGCACTAACATTTTTGGTCTTTGGTCATTGGCACGCAAACTTGTGAGAGCGACTTTGGGTTTTTGGTCACCCTCATGTATATAGCATGGGAGTGACTAAGGCTTAAGTTGTCCAAATGTTCAGTGGGACCCCAAGGTAAGCTATCTAAAGTATTGGATTGGTTCATGTAGCTGATGATTAATCTATGTATGGTGTGTTTCTGTTGGTTCCACTTCCTTAACGTGACTTAGGAGGTCGAATCATATCATAGTGGCCTCTTGTCACATGTTTACCCTAGCTGGCCGGTTGCTTGGGTAGATGTGGGAGGAGGGTGTTACAAAGTGGTATCAGAGTGTGGTTTCACTCTCCTTGGGCTATGCGTTGATCATGCTTTCATGTTGGTTTCATATGTGTTCCTTATGCATGTAGTACATGTGCTTGTTGCATTTGCATGGTGTTGATCATGGTTGTAGTGATGTCGCCATGTGAAGGTTGAAGGTATTGTTGTGTAGTATGTCTTCATGTATGTATGGTTGATTATGAATTTGTATGGATGTCAGTGTTCACATGTTATAAAATGCAAGTGAGGTGGTTGTTGTTGTCATGCATGAGGTCATGGTTTGTGTAGTTGATATGGTCATGAATTGATGACTGGACTCTATCTAGAATGGTGTGTATATGGTTTTGCACTCATGTGTTATATGTCTATATGTAGTTGTTATGCATGAATAGTAGGTCAAAAATGCCTTGTGAAGTCATGGTATGAAATTTAGGTTATCATGATGTTATTGTTTGTTATGATGCTAATGTGTTGGCTGAGATAGAGTAGGAGATGCAAATCATCATAATGAGGTTACAACATTAGGCTTTGGGATAATAGCTGATCATCATATAGGTTTTCATGTTGGGCATGAAGGTATGTAATTCAAAGATTGTTATATGCATTAGGTTTATATACATTAGGTTTATGTACATGTCTTTTGATGTTATGGTTGCATTCATGATTCTAGTTGATAAGTGTAGTTATATGCACGTGTCAGATAATCAAGAATGATAGTAACATGTAGTCGTATGCATTGCTATTGTTGCTTTATATTAGATAATCTAATGATTATGTTATATGTTGTTGATAAGAATGATATATAACTTATTATTGTTATATGCTAGTAACTTGATGATTAGGGTTATAGAATTTATACCTTGATGTCATATGTATCATACTAAATTGGATTGGCCTATGCATATGGCTAGGGTTATGACATTAAGATATGAGTCAACTTATGGTGGCATTGTGTTGTACTAATCTAGATTGATCGTACATATGTGATTGTTATCCATGAACTGAAAATGTTTATGAGCTTATGATGTGAACATGTTAGATAGTGATTATTATGGATATCATGCTAACCAGATTGATTGTGCAGATGAGATAGCCTTCTTTGAGATACATTAAGGTACGAGTTTGCTGATGTCGTATATTTGGTGCTTGACTAGTTGATTACGTCATCTAGTTTATTTATTTAATATGATATGTTTGCAAGTTAGTTGAATGTTTCATGACTTGCATAACATGAGTATGTGTTCCAATGATATTGTTTTAAGATGATTGTACTAATATATGTGTGTTGAAACAGTTGATATGTACTTGAATGTAATTGACAGTTGTAGAATTATGTCTAATGACTATGAGTTGACTATGGATTATGACATGATTGTTAGTCTTGGTAAAGGTTTATTTCAAATTGATAGACATGATTGTCTTGATATTTGGAACATGTGGTTGACATGTGTGAGCAGTTGTAGGAAACATGCTTGGTATTAGCGTGCAAGGTAATAGTTGATGTGTTTATATAACTAATAGTTGGGTGATGTCCCAGTACATAGTAAGCCTCAACTGCAACAAGGTAAAAAAGGGTAAAAGAAAGAATTGGACAAGAATTCCTTTGGCTATGTTTGGAAATCCTAATTCCAAATGAATGAGTGCCTTGCATACAGGAAGTCTTCTTAACCTTGATTTTGTCTTTCATTATGTGGATGTGTGCTATAGTCATCGACATGTACTTGATGTTGGGTTGTATGTGATATACATTGCACCGGGCGCTACCAGGGGGAAAACTGGCCCCTTGTTGGGGGGTATGTAGGGGGGCGATAGCCCCCCTGCACGGTGTCTAGGGCATCACCCTGGGAATTTTTTTTTGGACCCTATATTAGGTGGGAAGACCTACCTATGGTTTTTTGCATGGAATTGGCACATGGTTTTGGACATGACGGTTTTCTGTCCATAGTATTTTGTAGATCTGGTCAAGGGAACTACGGTTATGTTCTAATCCAGGGTTAATGGATTGGGGTTTATGGATGCTTCGACATGTATATATATGTATTGTAACATTGAAAGGAACATAATAAAAAATCAATCTGGTAATCTTAGTTTTGGGATCAAGGGGAAAATCTCTGTGTATATCTGTTTTATGTTATGCTCTCACCATTATTTATTTTATGATTTTTAGAATTTGTATGCAGGTAATTTATGTACAGAGTTAAAACTTTCATTTGGTATTAGAGTTGTTTTTTATTCAAGGGGATGCCTTTACTGTTGAGGGGTTTTTCTCAGGCCTGTGGTAGACTCTGTTCAATGGGAGATATCCGGATCGATTCTTCTGGTGAAAGAAGATGGTTAGCAGTGGAAAGATAGAGATCGAGAAATTTAATGGTCAGAGTTTTAAGTTGTAGAAACTCAAGGTGGAGGATCTACTGGTGGATAAAGATCAGTGGATCGTGGTAGATCCATGTACTAAACCAACAACAATGTCAGCTAAAGACTGGGTGAAGTTGGATCGGAAGGCAAAGAGCACAATAAGATTCTGTGTCTCAGATTTAGTATTGTTGAATGTATCAGGGGAAGCTTCAGCAAAGGCTTTGTGGGACAATTTAGGGAATTTGTACCAATCTATGTCTCTGGTGAATAAACTGTTCCTATGGAAAAAGTTGTATAACTTGAGGATGAAATATGGAGACTCGGTGACAGAGCATATGAATGCATTTAATAATGTGGTAAGCCAATTATTATCTATTGATATTAAAATTTCAGATGAAGATAAATGCATCAGTTTGTTGTGTTCTCTACCAGATTCATGGGATAGTCTTGTTGTTGCAACAGGTAGCAATGTAACTGCCTTGTAGTTTGATGAAATAGTCTCATCCTTTCTATCGGAGGAAATGAGATGGAAAAATATGGAGGGCTAGAATGGTGATGCTTTGTCTGTACAAGGATGGCCCCATAATAGAAACAAAAATAAGTCCTCTTGTGGGAGACCTAAATCTCGAGGAAAACCTATAAAGGTGTGTTGGAAATTCGGAAAGGAATGACACTTCAAAAGGGACTATAAATATAAAGCTCCTAAGAAAGGAAAGGGATCTGATGATGCTCCTTCTACAGAGGTGAAAACCACCTCAGTTGACAGTGGGGATGTGTACTTGGCTTCTTATTCGAGTACATATGTAGATCATGAGGTATGGTTGATTGACTCGAGTGCATCCTTTCACTTCACTCCCCACAGGGAGTGGTTCTGCAAGTATGAGAAATATGATGGTGGTGATTATTCTTAGGGGATGAAAGGAAGGCTATATTCGTTGGTCATGGAAAAGTCAAGTTGAAGTTGAAAGGTGGAAGTATTATAACACTTATGGGTGTTCTACATATTCCTGCATTGGCCATAAATTTGATTTTTGTAAGCAAGCTGGATGATGCAGGTGTAAAAACAGTGTTCGAGAAAGATACATGCAAGATGGTTCGGAGAGAACTGGTATTGATGTGGGGAGTTCAGATTGGAACTTTGTACAAGCTTCTAGGTAGCATTGTTATTGATGGGTGCATCAATTCTGTGGTTCCTGAAAATGGAGCAGAAAATCTCATGGTCTATGGAGAAAAGACCATGCTATGGCATCAAAGGCTTGGACATATTGGAGAGAAGGGCCTTCGAATACTTCATGGTAAATATATGATAGAAGGTATGTCTAATTTCTCTATGGATTTTGATTTCTGTGAAAATTGTATATATGGGAAGCATAATCAATTGAGTTTCCCCTCTGGTGGTAAGAGGGTGAAACAAATATTAGAGCTTGTGCACTGTGATGTGTTTGGACCTATGTTGGTTCCATCACTGGGAAATTCTATATACTATGTATCATTTATAGATGTCAACTTCTCAAGGAATACATGGATATATTTCCTCAGGAAGAAATTTTAAGTCTTTGAAAAGTTTAACTATTTAAGGCTCTGATGGAAAACCAGACAAAGAAGAAGATAAAGGTGCTGAGGACATATAATGGTGTAGAGTCTTGCAAGAAGGAATATGAAGAGTTTTTTAAGTGTGGTATAGAATGACAGAAGACTACTCCATACACACATGAGAAAAATGGAGTTGCAGATAAAATGAATAAGACATTGATGGAAAGGGCAAGAAACATGCTCAGTGGTGTCGGGTTAGGACAAGAATTCTGGGAAGAGGCGGTGGAGACTGCATGTTACCTAGTCAACATATCATTGTCATCAATGTTGGAGAGTAAGACTCGGGCTGGTAAGAAACCTTCTCTTTCACATCTGAGGGTATTTGGATGTGATGCATATGTACATGTTCCAAATGAGAAAAGAACAAAGTTGGATAGTAAATACGAAAAGTGCATTTTATTGGGTATAAGGACGGTTTTAAAAGTTATAAGCTTTGGAACCCAGAAACAAGGAAGGTTGTGTATAACCGAGATGTGGTGTTTAGAGAGGTGAAATATGTTATTATACATGAATTCCTACCAAAAGAACCTGAGAAGATAGAGTTTGAGATAAAGGAGGAAGAATCATACTCTACAGCAAAAGAGGAATCAGAAGATGAAGAGCCACAAACTCCAGCTGTAAGAAGATCAGTTCGAGAAAGAAGGCAGCTAGAAAGGTATAGTCCATCTGCTTCATATTCAAATTTTTCTCTCTATTACTGATGATGATCCCAGAGCTGTGTGGGAAGTAGTAGATTCAGAGGATGGAAAACTCTGGAAAGAGGCCATGGTTGATGAAATGACATCTTTGCACAAAAATGAGGCTTGGGATCTGGTGGAGTTGTCGGCTGAAAGGAAAACCATTGGAAGAAAATGGATGTTCAAGAAGAAGATGAATGAAAAAGGAAAGGTGGAGAAATACAAATCTCAGTTGGTAGAAAAAGGTTATTCCCAGGTACTGGGAATTGATTTTGGTGATATTTTTTCTCATGTTGCCAAGGTAGTTTCTATTAGATTACTTTTATATATTGTTGCTGCTTTTGATTTTGAGGTAGAACAGATGGATGTGAAGACAAAATTTCTCCACAAGGATCAAGAAGAAGAGGTCTACATGAAGAAACCTGAAGGGTTTACGGTGAAGCGTAAGAAAGAACTGGTATGCAAGTTAAAATAGTCTCTGTATGGGTTAAAACAATCACCAAGGATGTGGTATCATAAATTTGATACATTTATACAAGGACTTGGTTTCACGAGAAGAAAAGCAGATCACTATGTATATTTTAAATTAATTGGTGAACGTGTTATTTATCTGGTCTTGTATGTGGATGATATGTTTTTAGTTGGAAATGACAAAGAAATTATCCAGGATTTGAAGACCCAATTGTCCTCCAAATTAGACATGAAAGATCTTGGTGCTGCAAACTATATATTGGGCATGGAAATTAAATGGGACCGGGCAAAGAGGAAGCTCTGGTTAAACCAGAGGAAGTATGTCGAGATAATACTGCAAAGGTTTAATATGCACGATAGTAAACCAGTGAAGGTTCCTATTCCTGTAGGTGTAAAGGTATTTGTTGAACAATGTCCCAAGACACAAGAAGAAGAAGAGGACATGTCCCATGTTCCATATGCAAGTGCAATCAGTAACATGATGTATGAAATGGTTTGTACTAGACTAGACATTACACATGTAGTGGGAGTATTAAGCAAATTTATATCAAAACTAGGGAAGGAGCATTGGACAACAATGAAGCGAGTTTTGAGGTATTTGTGTTGCACTAGTGATTATGGTTTGTGCTACCAAGGAAAACCAGGATTGGACAGATTTTTGGACATCCACGAATTTTCTAATGCAAATTGGGCTGGAGATCTAGATCAAATAATATCTACAAGTGGGTATGTGTTTAACCTATTTGGAGGTGCAATTAGTTGGACGAGTAAGAGACAATCTGTAATGACACTTTCAACTACAGAGGTAGAATACATGGAAGCTACTCATGCAAGCAAGGAAGCAGTTTGGTTGCAGAGATTGTGTTCAAGTATGGGGTTAGTACAACAAGCTATTAGGATAGAATATGACAGCCAAAGTGCAATTTTCTTGGCAAAAAACCCTACTTACCATTCAAAGACAAAGCACATTGATGTTGAGTATCACTTTGTGAGGGATATGGTTGAGGACAAAAAGGTGTGCTAGTAAATGTGGACACCTTGAAGAATACTGCAGATGCATTGACAAAGTCTGTGAGAACTGAGAAGTTCCCTTAGTGTAGAGAAACAATGGGCATTGGAGGGCTGGATCAATGACTAAGCTCTCATGTGGAAAGAAAAAAACAAGTGGGAGAATGTTGGGTTGTATTATATTATTTCCACGACTACCCCAAACACGGGGGGGAGTAGCCCTCCCTATACATTGCACAGGGCACTGCAAGGGGGTCACAGGGGGGCCGTATCCCCCTTGCATGAGGTCCGGGGCATTTCCCCGGGAATTTTTTTTTTGGATCCTACATTAGGTGGGTAGACCTACCTATGGTTTTGTGCATGGATTTCGCACATGGTTTTGGGCATGATGGTTTTCTATCCATGGTATTTTGTAGATCTGGTCAAGGGAACCATGGTTATGTTCTAATCCAGGGTTAATGGATGCTTCGAAATGTATATATATGTATTGTAACATTGAAAGGAACATAATGAAAAATCAATCTGGTAGTTCCATTTTTGGGATCCAGGGGAAAATCTCTGTGTATATCTGTTTTATGTTTTATGCTCTCACCATTGTTTATTTTCTATTTTTTAGAATTTGTATGTAGGTAATTTCTATATAGGGTTAAAACTTACACTTGACATATATATTAGCCAGTCTCTAGTTACAGGTGGATTTGTCAAGGGAATTGGAGTCCCTTGAGATATGGCATGGATGTGTTCAGTTGCAAGCAAAGTGCTTGGGACAACGAGGTAAGGCAATTGGTGTATTGTTATATTTATTTATGCACTGACAATTGTGTGTTTATGGAAGTATGATGCACGATATTGCATGGCAAAGAGATTGCCATGAAATCTTGAAGAAGGCTTGAGTTGAGCTTTCCTTAGAAGCACTGGGAACCATGCGGATTGAGTCATGGTGTCTATTGTTAGTCTTATGCTTTTGGTCTTTTGTGATTTTCTTGTGCTTGATTTGTAGTTTTGTTATGTCTATTCCATGATCATGGCACTTTGTTTGTGGAGTCATATTGTTATTGATTTTCATGGTTTTCTTCTTGTTTGCGTTTGTACTTGTATTTTATGTTTTGAGTGTCTTGGGAATTGGTTGAGAAAGAGGAAATTTAATGGAGATCGGGGAGATTTGTGTGGTACTCAACAAGTAATGTAAGACACATATGAAGCTCGGTGCATGAGCAACCGCAGTGTAAGGTAAGGCTATGACAGTCGGTTGGACTGGTTGGGTCCATTGTGGTAAATGGATGGTGGCAGTACAGTCATGAGAAAGGTAACTAGAAAAGGTAAAGCAAGTGGATCTGAGATGTTAGATGGCTTGAATAAGTTGGAAAAGGTGGTTATCAATGTTGTGCATGAAAAAGAAAGTTATCTTAACCTTCACCTTAATATCTATTGGGTTGTGTTATATTCTTTCCACGACTAACCTAAGTAGTGAACCGAGGGGTTAGAGGGGGGGCGGAGCCCCCCCTTCATTGTGTAGTGGGGGGGTTTGAGGGGGGCGGGTATCCCCCCTCTGCGGGGTTCGAGGCAGTGCGCCGAGAATTTTTTTTTCGGACCCTATATTAGGTTGGGCGGACCTACCTATGGTTTTCATTCCATGGTTTTCGATGCAATGGTTTTCAATCCATGGTATTGGATGCCTCGACATGTATAAATATGTATTGTAACATTGAAAGGAATAGAATGAAAAATCAAGTTGGTATTCCCGGTTTTGGGATCCAGGGGAAAATCTCTGTGTATATGTGTTTTATGTGTTATGCTCTCGCATCGTTTATTTTTTGTGTTTTATAATTTGTATGCAGGTAATTTTTGTACAAGGTTAAAACCTACATTTGGTATCATAGTTTTTTTGGCTTCAAGGGGATGCCTTTGTTGTTGAGAGGTTTCGCTCGGGCTTGTGGTGGACCCTATTCAGTGGGAGATCTATAGGATCGATTCTGGTGGTGAAAGAAGATGACGAGCAATGGAAAGATAGAGATCGAGAAATTTAATGGTTATAGTTTTCAGCTGTGGAAACTCAAGATGGAGGATCTACTGGTGGACAAAGATCAGTGGATCGTAGAAGATCCAGGTACTAAACCAATGGGAGCGTCTGATGAAGAATGGAAGAAGTTGGATCAGAAGGCTAAGAGCAAAATATGATTTTGTGTCTTAGATTCAGTATTGCTTAATGTATCAAAGGAAGCTACGATGAAGGCTTTGTGGGACAAGTTAGGGACTTTGTACCAATCTAAATCTCTAGTGAATAAACTGTTCCTACAAAAAAAGCTATATAAGTTGAGGATGAAAGATGGAGACTCGGTGATAGAGCAT
Source organism: Pinus taeda (assembly GCA_000404065.3). Taxonomy (NCBI): domain Eukaryota; kingdom Viridiplantae; phylum Streptophyta; class Pinopsida; order Pinales; family Pinaceae; genus Pinus; species Pinus taeda. Next base: position 139,330 of record APFE030417042.1, read on the forward strand.
CTGAACGCATTTAATACAGTGGTAAGTCAGTTATTATTTGTTAATATTAAAATTTTAGATGAAGTTAAGTGCATCAGTTTGTTGTGTTCTCTACCAAATTCGAGGGATAGTCTGGTTATTACAATAGGTAGCCTACCTTGTAGTTTGATGAAATAGTCTCATCCTTGCTAATGAAGGAGATGAGACAGAAAAATATGGAGAGCTAGAATGGTGATGCCTTGCCTGTATGAGGACGGTTCTAGAATAGAAACAAAAATAAGTCATCGAGTGGGAGATCTAAATCTAGAGGGAGATCTAAATCTCCAGGAAAAATTGTAAAGGTGGTGTGATGAAAATGCGGAAAGGAAGGGCACTAAAAAAGGGACTGTAAATCTAAAGCTCTTGACAAAGGAAAGGGATCTGATGATGCTTCTTCTACATAGTCAAAAACCACCTTAGATGAAGGTGGGGAAGTGTATTTGGCTTCTTCAAGTACACATGTAGATCATGAGACATGGTTAATTGACTCAGGTGCACCCTTTCATGATCCGAATTGTATCCTCAAACAATTCCATGATTGTTAAGAATGAATATCAGATTTCAAGAAATCTTATAGCTATCAGAAATAATCTCTGAATAATGATAGTTTGCATCCAGCACGGAGTAACGAGGACCTTCGGTCAAAGCGTGTTGACCGTTGGCCCATGGAGACTGCGCATGGCGTAAACATGGCAGTTGGGAAGCTCAAACCCAGAAATGGAGGTTGCTTCTAATATGCGATTAGCGCAATCACATATTTCTGGGCAAAACCCCTTGAGAAGGAAAAGCCCCAAGTGCTCGGTCACAAGGGAAACTAGAAAACCATGGGAAAGTGCTAAAACCGATAGGAAGGTCCTACACTCAAAAACCAGTGGAATATTAGAGGCATTTCAAGTGGTCAGTGGGTTTGGCCGAAGATCCAACGATTCCATACACTGAGTGATGTGTGTTCGGCGGGGAGAGAGAAAATCCGCTTACATCATGGACTAACGATCGAGCAACTCAACCACGCGATATAAGCAAAGACTGTAGGGTCTAGGGGCTCAAGATAAAACCATGGAGGTTCAACTTAATGGATGATCGGACCCGAGGGAGAAATAAAATACGATGCATAAATATTTGAAGTCTGATTTGACCAATGAGTCGACAGAAGGATCCGTTTCATAGGCATCTGGGAAATAATGGAAAAAAAGACCATTCAGGAAGAACTGACACTCAGTTCACAAGAAGATAGGTGGCCACCTCTCTGCGAAGCGTTACACAACAATGATGATGTATGGCAGAGAAGTCCTAGTAGATAGAGGCAGGCGATCCAGAGAGCTGGGAAGACGAAATGAACAGTTGGGGAATGAACTGGCTTTAAAGCCACGAGTTGGTAGAGACAAGAAAGAGACATAGTGAGCAAGAGAAGTAGTGAAGAAGCAGAAGGCTGAGAGACACGGAAAGAAAGACAAAATTGTAGAGAACAGAGAAGTCGAGTTGATCATCAAAGTGAGGGCAGCATCGAGCAGACAGAGACCAATTGAGGTCAAAATTCAGTAAGGGGAGTCTGTGAACTCCAAGGACTTGGGATTTCCAAGTGCCATCCTACTGATCATCCTCTGTCAAGTGAGGCTCAGATTGAGCTCCTTATTGTAAGACTCTGCTTTGAAAACATAATAAAAAGGCCACCACTGAAAGTTGGACCAGGAGACGTAGCCCAGGAGTATTGGGTGAACTCCTTATTAAATTTTTTTGTGTTTCTTTTTTTCTTATTGTGGTCTCTTTCTATTTCAAGTGTCTATTTATTTTGCAATCTTATCGATCCATTGCCTAAGATAACATAGACACACACACTAACACATGAGTTTGTAATACCTTCATTAATTTCTTGAGGTCACCTAGGAGTGATTTCAGATCAAGTGGTATCAGAGCTATAGGTTGTTAAGGTTAGACAAGCTTGTGCTGGGTCTAGCTGTTGAATGTTAACTAGCTCAAAGCTCAAATTAGGAGAAGGAGAGTTGGTCGAAACTAATCCTGAAATTGGAAGAGTATATCCTCAGAAGACAATGTCATAAGAATGTTCTATGGGGCCAGACCCTCAATTTATAGATATTTTCCTGGCCATAAGTTCCATGGTAGAGGAAATGTATAAGGACTTTATAAAACATAAAGATAAAGATTCATCAGGCTCCAAACAAGATAAAGGAGAAGAAAATTTTCTCCTCCATGACCACTCAAAAGGCAAAGGGAAAGAAGAAAACTTTCTCACACCTCCTAATAGCCCTGAACATAAAAAGAAGACATCTTTGATTAAACTAGATGTTAAATTTGATTTACCAATATATGATGGAGAGTTGAATGCAGAAAAGTTGGACAATTGGATTAGAAAAATTGATGTTTATTGTAGAGTGTAGAGTATTGATTCAGATAAGAGTAAGATTTAGTTGGCCAGCCTACGCCTTGGAGGCACTTCCTTGGTTTGGTGGGAAGGACGGACCCAAGTTGACATGAAGAGACATGGTAAGACTCTTTCCATCTGGAGTGAATTTGTTTCTGCAATCAAAAATTAGTTCTATTCACTGGCCTACATGCAGCAAGCCATGATGAGATGGTAAACTCTTTGACAATTGAAAGGGAAAAGTGTACAAGGTTACGCCCAAAAATTTAGGAAGAGAGCTTTGATTCTAGGAATCTCATTAGACTTTCCTGATACTATTGAAGTACATTGGTGGTCTACACAGTTACATGAGGCACACTATTCTCATGTTTAGTCCCACTAGTATAGATGAGGTATCTGTTCAAGCTACGCATCTAGAAGCTAGAGGAAAGAATGGAAACCTATAAGGGGATCATCCAAACCCACTGCAAGCAAGAATAAGGAGAAAAGAAAATAGAAATGGAAAGCAAGGAAGGCCAACACTACACAAAAAAGCAAGACTTCATGCACTCACTGTAAGAAGGATCGGCATGATGATGAGCACTGTTGGATTCTTCATCTGGAGCTGAGGCCTAAGAAGTTCGAGGGCAAGAAGAAGAAGACTGTTGCAGCTATTCAGAAAGATTTGGGGTCGGACTCAAGAGATGAAACAACCATTGTAGCCACAGGTATAAAGGTAAGAATTCTGAAGCATTTACTAGTAATTCTGCACAATCTACTATTGATAAAGAAATGAGAAAAAGGACATGAGCTTTTCCATATTCGATTTATTTCCAAACATCAAAAGATTGATACTTTGTTTGATAGTGGCTCACAAGTAAATTTAATTTCTGAAGCATTGTAAAGAAGTTGGGATTATTGGCTATACCTCACAAGAAACCATACCCATTAGGATGGTTAAGTGATAAAGCACAACTACAAGTGACTAGACAATGCAAACTCAAGTTTTCTTTTGGGTCAACATTTGTAGTTCAGGTTTAGTTAGACATAATTCCTTTGGATATATGTGGAATTTTTTTAGGAAGTCCTTACTTGTATGATAGAAAATCTATTTTCTATAGAGCTGAGAACAAGTATCTACTCGTTAAATATGGAATCAAATACGTTGTAAGAGCTCATAAGCTCAAGAATAATTACACTCTCATAAACTCAGGGTAGATGAAACAAATTATAAATTCATGCAAACAATTTTTATTGATGGTTGTAAAGGAAAAGAAACCTGATAAAACCAATGTATTTGAGGGCTGTGATGCTAAACAACAAGCTGATTTAGAAAAAGTTGTTTGAGAGTATGATATCTTGTTTCAAGAACCTAAAGGTCTACCACCCAAAAAGGAAATAGTGCATGATATTAATTTGCAACAAGATGCTCCATTGCCTAACATTGGAATGTACAGGTTTTCTGCTTTAGAGAATGCAGAAATCAAGAAGCAGGTGTAGGAGTTGCTCGAGAAGGGGTTCATTAGACCTAGCACACAACCATGTGGGTCTCCAATCATTTTGGTGAGAAAGAAAGATGGCTTGTGGAGAATGTGCATTAATTACCGAGCACTGAATAAGATAACAATAAAAAATCGTTATCCCCTTCCTTGCAAATGGTCTATTAGATCAATTGAAAGAAGTTGTTTATTTTTCCAAGTTAGACTTGCATAGTGGATATTATCAGGTTAGAGTTGCAGAAGAAGATGCATGGAAGACTGCTTTCAAACAAAGCAGGAATTGTATGAGTGGCTGGTTATGCCTTTTGGCTTAACTAATGCTCCTGCTACTTTCATGAGAATAATGAATGATGTACTCAGACCTTTTCTTGATGATTTTGTTATTGTATATCTGGATGACATTCTGATCTTTAACAAAACATGGGAAGAACATTTAAAGCATGTTAAGTAGACACTAGGTGTTTTGAAAAGAGAAAAAATTTATGTTAAACTCTCAAAATGTGAATTTGCCAAAACATCTTTGAATTATTTGGGACATATAGTAGGGAGGTGGTGAATTGAAGATAGATCCCTCTAAGGTGGAAGTCATTGTAAACTAGCCTAAACCCAAATCTACTACAGAAGTTAGGAGCTTCTTAGGAGCATCACAATATTGGAGAAATTTCATTTCTAACTTTTCCTTAATTGCAGCTCCCTTACATGCTTTAAAAGGATTGAACGAGGTGTTTCAGTGGGGAGGCAAACAGCAGAAAGCCTTCGACACCTTGAAAGAAAATATTAGTACAACACCAGTACTAGCATTGCCAGATCTTTAAAGAGCGTTTGATATCCAAATGGTTGCTAGTGACTATGCCATGGGAGCAATGTTGATACAACACACTAAACCCATATGTTATCATTCTAAGACATTTAATTCTGCAGTAGTTAACTATCCCACATATGATAAAGAATTGTATGCATTAGTATAAAGTGTGAAAAATTGGAAACATTACTTAATGGGTAAAGAAACAGTTATACATACTGATCATCAACCACTTCAATATCTACACTCCCAAACTAAGTTGTAGCAACCAAGACACTATAGATGGATAGGTTTTCTGCAACAGTTTCATTTAGTCATTAGATATAAAAAGGGCATACACAATAAAGTTGTGGATATGTTATCTAGACCCATTATAAATGCATCTACTGTATTTAAGCATAATTATGTATTGCATGAGGGCTACATTGAACAATATGCTCAAGATATAGACTTTAAAGATGTATATGCAACTTTAAGTCAAGGAAAATAAGTAGAAGAATTGGATTATCATATTAAGGACCGACTCTTATATCATTATGGGAAGCTATGCATTCCAAAAATTGAAAGAGTAAAAATAATTCGAGAATCACACACTTCTCTAATATCAGGTCACTTTGGGGTAAGTAAAACAGTTGCACAGCTACGAAGATTTTTTTTATTGGCCACAAATGAACGAGACAGTTTCCAGATATGTAAGAGGGTGTACTATGTGTGCTAAAAGCAAGCCCAACAATAGAAAACTAGGCTTGTACACTCCATTAATAATTCCTTCTCATCCTTGGGAAAGTGTTTCCATGGAATTTGTTGGAGGACTGCCTAAATCTAGGAAAGGTCATGATTATCTATATGTTGTTGTAGATATGTTCAACAAAATGTGTATTTTGATACCTTGTAATAAATAGATTACAGCTGAACAAATTGCAAAACTATTTTTTCAACATGTATGGGTTCATTTTGGATTACCCACTTCCATTATATCTGATCGAGACACCCGATTTGTGGGAAATTTTTGGTCAAGTCTGTGGGAACTAATGGACACCAAACTAAAGAAAAACACAACTTTCCATCCACAAACCGATGGCCTGACAGAAGTAGTCAACAGGACAGTGATCTAGTTGCTTAGGGGATATTGCAACAAGCATCCTAAGCTTTGGGATGAACATTTGTGTTATGTTCAACATTCTTACAACTAAGCCATACATTCTTCCACATATAGATCTCCTTTTGAGACTTGTTTTGGTTTCACACCTAGGTATCCCTTGGATTTTGTCTTTGGTAAGGACACAACAATTGAGGGACACAACGATGTGGACAAGGCAACTAGGTTCATTGAACAAATCCAAGAGATCCATCAGGCAGTACAAGAACAACTGGAAAAGAGCCAGGCCAAATACAAGGCAAGGCATGACAAGCATTGGATGGAGCATAGTTTCCAAGTTGGTGATCAAGTCTGGCTGTATATCAGTAAGGACAGGATGCAAGGTGAAGGTAAAAAGTTGAAACCAATAAGGTATGGACCTTTCAGGATCCTTGAAAAAATTGGTGAGAATTATTTTCACCTTGATTTGCCAGCTTATATGAAAATCTACTCAGTCGTCAATGCAGACAACTTGAGACTATTTGAACCTTCGTTAATTGAAGATCCTGAAGAAGAGAGTCAATTGCCTTCTATTGATGATCTGCTACCTGAATATCTTAATGAATTGCAGGAAGACATAGTTTTGGACAGGAAGGTGAGAACGACGCATAGGGGAGATGTTGAGTACCTCAGAATTGGGCTTAGGGGTTCAAATCCAAGCAGTGCAAAATGGATAGAGATTGGACAGGTGAGAAAGTTGTATTCTCACTTAGCCGATGCTTGAAAACCAAATTTTGGTGGTCCAAAATATTTTTCAGTGGGAAGGCTATGATTCGAATTGGATCCTCAAAAAATTCCATGATTGTTAAGAATGAGTGTCAGACTTCAAAAAATCTTATAGCTATCAGAAATAATCGTTGAATAATGATAATTTGTGGGCAGCATGGAGCAACGAGGACCTTTGGTCAAAGTGCGCTAACCGTTGGCCCATGGAGACTGCTCATGGTGCAAAAATGGCAGTTGGGAAGCTCAAACCCAAAAACAGAGGTTGTTTCTAATACGCAAAACTCCTCGAGAAGGAAAAGCCCCGAGTGCTCGGTCATAAGGGAAACCATAAAACGGTGGGAAAGCGGTAAAACAGACAGGCGGGTCTCATGCTCAAAAATCGGCAAAATAATGGAGGCATTTCAGGCAGTAAGTGGGTTTGGCCAAAGACCCAGCAATTCTATACACCGAGTGACGCATGTTTGGTGGGGAGAGAGAAAAACCACTTACATCGCGGACTAACAATCGAGCAACTCAACTGCGCGATATAAGTGAAGACCGTAGGATCTGGGGGCTCCAGATCAAATAGCGGAGGTCAACCCGATGGATGACTGGACCTGAGGGAGAAATAAACTACAACACATAAATATTTGAAGTCCAATTTGACCAATGAGTCAACAGAAGGATCCATTTCGCAAGCATCTAGGAAATAACAGAAAAAACGACCATTCAGGAAGAAATGATACTCAGTTCGCAAGAAGACAGGTGGCCACCTCTTTGTGAAGTGTTACGTAACAATGATGATGCAGGGCAGAGAAGTTCCAGTGGACAAAGGTAAGCGATCCAGAGAGCTAGGAAGCCGAAACGAACAGTCGGGGAATGAACTGGCTTTAAAGCCATGAGCTGATAGAGACAAGACATAGAGACAGTGAGGCGAAGAGCAGCGAAGAATCCGAAGGCCGAGAGACATAGAAATAAAGGCAAAATTGCAGAGAACGGAGAAGTCGAGCTAACCATTAGAGTAAGGGCAGCATCAAGCAGACAAAGACCAATTGAGGTCAAAATTCAGTAAGGGGAGTCTGTGAACTCCAAGGACTTGGGATTTCCAAGTGCCATCCTACTGATCATCCTCTATCAAGTGAGACTCAGATTGAGCTCCTTATTGTAAGACTCTGCTTTGAAAACATAATAAAAAGGCCACCATTGAAAGTTGGACCAGCAAACGTAGCCCAGGAGGATTGGGTGAACTCCTTATTAAATTTTGTTGTGTTTCTATTTATCTTACTGTGATCTCTTACTATTTCAAGTGTCTATTTATTTTGCAATCTTATCGATCCATTGCCTAAGATAACATAGACACACACACCAACACATGAGTCTATAATACCTTCATTAATTTCCTGAGGTCACCTAGGGGTGATTTCAGATCATTTCACTTCACTCCACACTTTGCGAGTATGATAAATATGATGGTGGTGATGTCCTCTTAGGGGATGATAGAAAGGCTAGAATCATTGGTCGCAGAAAAGTAAAGTTGAAGTTGCAAGGTGGAAGGTTTAGAAGACTTCCGGGTGTTCTGCATATTCTTGCATTAGCCAGAAATCTGATTTCTGTAAGAAAGTTGGATGATGCAAGGGTAAAAACAGTGTTTGAGAAGGATACCTACAAGATGGTTTGAGGAGCACTAGTATTCATGTGGGGAGTTTGAACTGGAACTCTATACAAGCTGCAAGTAGCAATGTTGTTGATGGGTGCAACAGTTCTGTGGTTCATGAAAGTGGAGTAGAAAATCTAGTGGTCTCTAGAGATAAGACCATGTTGTGGCATCAAAGGCTTGTACATATTGGAGAGAAGGGCCTTCAAATACTACATGGTAAATGTATGGTAGAAGGTGTGAGTAATAACTCTTGGATTTTTATTTCTATGAAAATTGTGTATATGGGAAGCAAAATCAGGTGAGTTTCCTCTTTGGTGGTAAGAGGGCGAAATATATATTAGAGCTTGTGCACAGTGATGTGTTTGCACCTGTGAAGGTTCCCTCATTGGGTAAGTCTATGTACTATGTATCATTTATAGATGAATTCTCAAGGAATACATGGATATATTTCCTTAAGAAGGAATCTGAAGTCTTTGACAGGTTTAAAGAATTTAAGGCTCTAGTGGAAAACTAGATAGAGAAGAAGATAAAGGTGCTAAGGACAGATAAAAGTGGAGATTTTTGTAGTAAGGAATTTGAAGAATTCTGTAAGAAGTGTGGTATAGCACAGCAAAAGACTACTCCAAATACACCTCAGCAAAATGGAGTTGCAAAAAGAATGGACAAGACGTTGATGGAAAGGGCAAGAAGCATGCTTAGTGGTGTCGCGTTAGGACAATAATTCTGGGCAGAGGCGGTGGAGACAACATGTTACCTGGTCAACAAATCACCTTCATCAGCGTTGGTGGATAAGACTCCACAAGAGGTATGGACTGGTAAGAAACCCTCTCTTTCACATCTGAGGGTATTTGGATGTGATGCATATGTACATGTTCCAAAGGAGAAACGAACCAAGTTGGTTAGTAAATCTGAAAAGTGCATCTTTATTGGGTATAAGGATGGTTTAAAGGGTTATAAGCTTTGGAAACCAGCAACAAGGAAGGTTGTGTACAACCAAGATGTGGTGTTCAGAGAGGTGAAAGATGTTATTAAACATGAAGTCCAACCAAAGGAACTTGAGAAGATAGAGTTTGAACTAAAGGAGGAAGAATCAAACTCTATAGCAGAGGAGGAATCAGAAGATGAAGAGCCACA
>APFE030417042.1:148661-213399 GCA_000404065.3 Pinus taeda
TGATGAAATGGCATCTTTTCACAAAAATGAGGCTTGGGATCTGGTGGAGTTGCCAGCTGGAAGGAAACCCATTGGCAACAAATGGGTGTTCAAGAAGAAGACAAATGTAGAAGGAAAGGTGGAGAAATACAAAGCTCAGTTGGTAGCAAAATGTTATTCCCAGGTGCCAGGAATTGATTTTAGTGATATTTTTTCTCCTGTTGCCAAGGTAACTTCTATTAGATTACTTTTATTTGTTACTGCTGCTTTTGATTTTGAGGTAGAATAGATGGATGTGAAGACAACACTTCTTCATGGGTATTTGGAAGAGGAGATCTACATGAAGCAACTTGAAGGCTTTGCAGTGAAGGGTAATAAAGAACTAGTATGCAAGTTAAAGAAGTCTTTGTATGGGTTAAAACAGTCACCAAGGATGTGGTATCAGAAATTTGATACATTTATACGAGGACTTGACTTCACCATAAGCAAAGAATATCACGGTGTGTATTTTAAATTAATTGGTGATCGTGTTATTTATTTGGTCTTGTATCTGGATGATATGTTGCTGGTTGGGAATGACAACGAAATTATCCAGGATTTGAAGACCCAATTATCGTACAAATTGGACATGAAAGATCTTGGTGCTGCAAACTATATTTTGGGCATGGAAATTAAAAGAGATCGGGCAAAGAGGAAGCTCTGGTTAGACTAGAGGAAGTATGTTGAGACAATACTATAGAGGTTTAATATGTTGGATAGTAAACCGGTGAAGGTTCCTATTCCTATAGGTGTAAAGTTATCTGTTGAACAGTGTCCCAAGACACAAGAGGAGGAAGAGGATATGTCCTGTGTTCCATATGCAAGTGTAGTCAGTAGCCTAATGTATGCAATGGTCTGTACTAGACCAGACATTGCACATGCAGTGGGAGTATTGAGCAGGTTTATGTCAAAACCAAGGAAGGAGCATTGGATAGCAGTGAAGCGGGTTTTCAGGTATTTGCGTGGCACTAGTGATTACGGTTTGTGCTACCAAGGAAGACCAAGACAGGACAAAGTTTTGGATATCCATGGCTTTGTTGATGTAGACTGTGCTGGAGATTTGGATCAGAGAATATCTACAAGTGGGTATGTGTTTAACCTATTTGGAGGTGCAGTTAGTTGGATGAGTAAGAAACAATCTGTAGTGGAACTATCAACTATAGAGGCATAATACATGGCAACCACTCATGCAAGCAAGGAAGTAGTTTGGTTGCAGAGATTGTGTTCAAGTATGGGGTTAGTACAGGGAGCTATAAGGATAGACTGTGACAGCCAAAGTGCAATTTTCTTGGCAAAGAACCCTGCTTCTTATTCAAAGACAAAGCACATTGATGTTCAATATCACTTTGTGAGGAAAATGATAGAAGACAAAAAGGTGTTGCTGGTAAAGGTGGACACTTTGAATAATACTGCAGATGCATTGACAAAATCTGTGAGCTCTCAGAAGTTCTCCCAGTGTAGAGAAACAATGGGCATTTCAGCACTGGAAAAATGACTAAGCTCTCCTGTGGCCCCCTGTGGAAAGAAAACAAAAAGCAGGAGAATGTTGGGTTCTATTATATTCTTTCCATGACTAACCAATGTAGTGAACTAGGGGGTTAGATCGGGGGCAGAGCCCCCCCTTCATTGCGCCAATTGCATAGCGGGGGATCACAGGAGGGTTTGAGGGGGGCCGGTAGCCCCCCTCTACGAGGTCCAAGGTAGTGCCCTAGGAATTTTTCTTTTTTTGGACCTATATTAGGTTGGGCAGATGTACCTATGGTTTTTGGTCCATGGTATTGGATGCTTCAGCATGTATAAATATGTATTGTAACATTGAAAGGAATATAATGAAAAATCAAGCTGGTAGTCTCGGTTTTGGGATCCAGGGGAAAATCTTTGTGTATATGTGTTTTATGTGTTATGCTCTCACATTGTTTATTTTCTGTGTTTTAGAATTCGTATGCAGGTAATTTCTGTACGAGGTTAAAACCTACAATATCTAGTATTTATGTTGTGATCATGATTGCTTTATGCTAATGGTTTTATGCATATATGTATATATGTACGTTGTTCTTTTATAGGGTCATCATGGATCATGATTGTCTTATGATAATGTTTATGTATATGTATGTATGTGTCTATGTATCTATGTCATTTTCTAATAGGGTCATCAGGAATCGTTATGGTCGAGGAATGATTGCTTACGTAGACAAATGACATGAAGAGGTTCCTAGTCTTATGAGGAATCAATTGGGAAGAGTAGTCATGACAAATATATGAGGTTAATATCATGTGTTTATGAGTTGATATTATGTGATTATATTATGTATATGTTATGGATAGGTTATACCAAGGGATACAACAATGAAATGAAAGTAATGTGGTTTACGACATGCTAGGATAAGCATGAATAAGACACTGGAAGCAAGATTTCTTGTTAAGGGCAGTGTGGTTTCGGATATGTGGTATTATTGTTGTGCATATGTTGTACATGTTGCATTTGTGACGTTGTGTGCATGCGATATTGTGTATCTATAGTGTGTGTACATGTTATTTATGCAATGTTATGTACATGGTGTTAGTACAAATAATGTTGTATGAATGTTTCATACTCAGTGTTGGGTATAGATGATGATATGTACATGTTGATATGCGGTGTTGTGTACATATTGTGCTGTGTGCATGTTGGATATGCAGTGTTGTGTACAGATGATGTTATTTACATGTTGGATATGCAATGCTATGTACAAGTGGTGTTGCGTGCATGTTGTACATTGATACTATGTACATATGGTGTGGTGTGCATGTTTGTGCAAGTGGTGTTGTGTGCATATGGTGTTGTGTACATGTTGTAGAAGTGGCGCTATGTGCAGGTGGTGCTGTGTATGTGGCACTGTGTACATGTGGTTTCATGTACATGTCATATGTGTGGTACTAAGTACATGTGGTATTGTGTACACGTTGTACAATGGTGCAGTGTACATATGGTGTTGTGTACACATTGTGCAGGTGGTGTTTGGTACATGTGGTACTGGTGTACATGTGGGATGGAGTGCATGTCATACATGTTGTGTTGAGGGCATGTGGTACTAGGTATGTGCATTATGTAGGTGCATGTACTGTGTGGTGTTGTACATTGGGTATAGATGTATTGTGTTGTTTTGTATGCCAGGTGTTTGTGTATGTATTATGTTTTGCACTAGATGTAGGCATATGTATTGTATTGTATACAATGGGTGTAGGTGTATTGTTGTATGTCAAGTGTAGGTGCATGTATTCCATGGAGTTGTATGTCATGTGTGGTCGTATGTGTGTGATGCACACTATGTATATGTGCACCTAGTTGAGGAGAAGGCATTGGGTGTTTGTTAGGTGTGGAAACCGATCCGGTGTGCGTACGAAATAAGAACAAAGGAAGCAGTAAGGATCGATTAAAGGATAAGTATAAATATATTATTTTAGTTTTATTGTGAATATGATTTATGATTCTGGTATATGATGATTACATGTGAATTATGATTTTAGTATATGATGCTTACATATGAATTATGATTCTAGTTTATGATGGTTACACATGATTTATGATTTTGATCTATGACGGTTATGTTTTGAGCTAACCTAATGAGATATTTTTATACAAGTTGATTTGGTCAAATATGCTAGTTTGACTTGTTGTAACAGGTAGCGAACATGATTGCAAATGTACCTTATTGATGAGATAACAATGAGGTATGTGTGAATTTATTTCAATTTATTTTAAATCTAATGGAAGTTATGTGCTTGGTACAAGAATGCATGAAATGTATGGTTGGATGATTGAAATCGACTGCAAGAATTGGAAACAACAAAAAGAATTGGAAAATGTAGCAGTATGCTAGTAGAGCATTCACGAAGAGATTTATTGTGGGACACTGGTACCCAATAGTGTCCATTGATTGCCATGAGCATTCTATGACCGATATGATGGTTTTGAGGTAGGGATATGCCTTGTTTTTGTATCTTCTGATGAGAGGAAGCCTTGCCAAGGGATGGACTACCCGAGATGGGGGTACCAACGGAACTTGGAAGGTGAGTGACTACATGGAAGGGGTGACCGGATTGCTCGAGGGACTGTGTAGCAAAGAAGGGAAGGCCATAGATATATTTGTTTTGGTCATTAAAATTGCAGATGGAATCAAATGCACATTGGGAGTGCACCTTGGGACAATGAGCTGGTAAATGTTCACTGAGAGGACAAGTGGCGCAAGATTGGAGCATTGGATATTGGATGCAGATTTGACTTTGTAGTGGATTTTGGACTTCCTGGGAAGGAGGTAAATCCTAGTATTACTTTGAGGGTGGAGGTGTGAGCCTTTGGATTCCCTTGTTGCGGATGAAGGAATCATATCCTTTTATTTGCTAGTTGAGAAAATGTGCAAATGTGCATATCATTGTAAATACTATATCGAGATGGTTTATAAAGCTCCATAGATGGTATGGTTATTTTCTAGTTGAAGAAAATGTGTATGTGTATATGTGGTTATTATTGTAAATGTTGTAATGAGTTGTGTTATAAAGCTCCAGCAAACAATATGATTTGCTTTCAACAATCTTATTGGTTATAGGTGTCATTGAACACTGAGGACGGTGTTCCCCCAAGGGGGAGGATTCTGTAACAACCCTGGTTAAAAACTCATGTATTAATATATATATATATATATATATAGCCATGGTGATGGGACACATATTCCAAGATGAATGGCGGGGGAAACATCCTAATGGGTGTTGATTCTGTTTATTATGGCTAAGGAATTTGGAAAAAAAATGGCAAAGGATTTGGAAAGGCATGAGGCATTTATTGGCATTTTATCTATGAAAATAATAGAAATTAGGAGAAAAGGAATGTGAAAGGTCACAGGTTGCATGTGAGGAGGAGAGTGAAGAAAATAGAGGCCTCATTAATAAAAAGGTTTATGAGGATTAGTGGGCAGGACTTGATCAGTTCAATTTTGGAGCTCTTTCATTATTCTCTCTCTCTCTCATACCCTTGGAGACTTAGAGTTTTCTTGGAGCACTCTTGGTGGGCATGGCATACTTGGATTATTGGAGAAAGAAGGCAAATTAAAAGCAGGAAAGCATAAGAAGGCATCAAATCAATAACTACATGAGATTTTCTTGTAGGTACCGAGTTGCATGTATGTTTCCTTCATTAGTTTTGGCATGCATGGTACATGCATGTGGTTTCTTGGCTGTGATTTATCATTAGCATGGAGGATTGCCTAGCCTTTCAATTTCTTGGATAGCCATGGTGATTGTGGGTTTACTTTCATTGTTTTGGTTGGTTCTCATGTTTCCTTAGCTTGGGTTGAGTTACTAGTTCCTAGAGCCCTTGGTGGGTTGAGTTACTAGTCCTAGAGCCTTGGATGGACAAATGCTCTTGAGCCTGGTGGCAATTGTGGGTTGAGTTACTAGTCCTAAAGCCTTGGTTGGACAAACTCTCCAGAGCTTGGTGATAGTTGTGGGTTGAGTTACTATTCCTGGAGCCTTGGTTGGAACAAACACTCTGGAGCCTTGGTTGGAACAAATGCTTTGGAGCCTTGGTTGGAACAAATGCTCTGGAGCCTTGGATGGCTGGGATAGAGATTGATTTCAATGATGGTTTTGTGATGCCCGACCTTGAGGTGGAATCACTATTTGATGGATTAAGGTGGATGGCTTCAGGAAGCCCTGTATGGTTTTTTATTGATGTGTTATATGAGATCCCACATTCATGCTTCGAATATGGCATGGGGGTGAATGACTGAAGAGAGATTTGGCTCAACCATTCTATGGTTGGGTGGAACATGGAAGTCCCATCTCGGGTTTGGATTTTGCATCATTAATGAAAGGTTATTTCTCTTGGTATTTCAATGAATATTATGGTGGATTATATGTGTTGTATACGGTTGTGGTTTCATTGTTATTTATGTCCCTACTTTGCTGGTTATGTATATGTTTTATGACAACAACCATGTATGGATTTCATCATGTTTTTACTTGTAATTGAATGATCAATGTATCTATGACCTAATGGATGGAATGGTAGTTAAAGTGATAAGGAAACAATGCTTCATGGCTAATATCAAATAAGTGTGAGACCCCTATGATCAGAAACGTTAGTTACACTTGTAGATTACACATTTACAATATGTTTGACAAAATTCCTGTTGTGGCTAGTAGGGTCCAGTCAAGGTCTTGAACAAGTATTTTCTTTAGTACTGTCATTTCCATGCTATTTTACTAATTTGAAGAGATGGTTCAATTATGGGTAGTGACTCGGGCCTGAAAAAGTGGCCTAAATCCCAGGGTCATTGGCACAACACTAACAATTTTGGTCTCTAGTGACTAGCAGGAAATTCTGTGACAGCGACTTTGGGTTTCTGGTTGCCCTCATGCCTATAGCATGGGAGCGACTGAGGCTTAAGTTTTCCAAAATTTCAGTGGGACCTTAAGGTAAGTTGTCTAAAGTATTAGATTGGTTTTTGAGGGTCTTGTAGATGATGATTAATGTTTGTATGGTGTGATTCCATCGGTTCTACTTCCTTAACATGACTTAGGAGGTTGAATCATATCATAATGGCCTCTCGTCACATGTTTACCCCCGCTGCTCGGTTTCTTGGGTAGATGTGGGAGGAGGGTGTTACATCAATAAAATGAAATTTCAAATACATGGAATTGAATATCATGAAAGTACACATCCACATTCATTTTCCCCTTCGCACAATTCTCCCGCACATTTTTTTTTCTTTTTCTGCAAAATTTTGATTTTTAAACAACGAAACTCACTTAACATCACTCATTCAATATAATATATCATGTGATTTCATATTTATTTAACTTCATATTTTTCTACCTCACACACAAAATAGTTACATGTGGTTGTTATACACAAAAATAAGAAATATAGGGCTAAACGACATTGTGGACAAACAGCGCTAAAAGCAGAGTAGCCTTACAATACATACCCAGAAAAGCAATTGCATAGAGCTCTAGATCTATGTAAAATAGAGGACTTGTGTACAACGACAAAGTGTAGATGAACACACCTTCGACTTTCAACTTTGCATGAATAACATTTCTAAATATCGTATAAAACACAAAGATAGATTGGAGATTCCATCCAGGCTCAATTGAAAATCGAAAATGTCCTTTGCAATATATCATTACTCTAGAAAACAGCCAAAGTTCAATCGACCACATTGGTTTTTTTTTTTGCTCCTTGCAAATAGATACTTGTGCCCACATGCATTTTCTTATATCATGATTCTAGCCTAAGCCGAGAGTACCTACATTATGAAAATAAAATTGAATGTCACTAGTCCCAGGCCTTAATCACCTAATCCATGGTGAAAACCTTCATAAATAAAGGCTTAAGGATTCTTAATTTAAATCTCATGCGGAAACATTATATTTCACTATCTATAGTCTTAAACTTTAATAAAGATTTCTAGTGGAACCTTATACACCCTCATAAACTTTGGTTAATTCTATACCCCACACATATTAACCAAACCCCACTATTTAACTTTGGTTATATTCGAATTTAACCATACAATCTTTATCCGCTTTATTTCTATTATAATATTCATATAATAGAAATACTCCACAAAGCACACGTAAACCTTACCTTTCCACCAATCCACGACCTTGGCACATTTATCGATACTCACTTTATCGCATTCAACCTCCACCGTTGATCTTACCATTCAATCTGACAGTTGTTGGCTCCCCCAATCAACAAAACTAATCGGTGATCCTCCACCATATCAAAGCACACTTGACCCAATGGTTAACAGTGATATCGGCCGGGAATCTTGCATGATGCTTACCCACCCAATAAATTGGTTTCCTCTCTCCAGCGGTGTGCTACGTGTCGACTCATAAACAGAATTGGATGACCACCCCGATTTACCACTTACCACTTAGGAACTGCGCGATAAACCATTTCCTATTATGAAACTACTTTTCTCATGCATTAATGCTCACACATTTTACCCATGTGATGAACGTAGATATATGGATTTGTCCGTTGGACGATCCAGATCTATTCCGTCGCCATTCTTCTTCTACCAACACTTAAGTTTAATCTTCGTCGTTCATTTCTTTTACTTTATGTTGCGCGACTTAATCTTGATCACCCATCACCTTCAGTCTTGTTCATTGATCTTATAGATCCAACAACTCCTGTGCATCATCACCTCATTTCTCCGTCCTTCCCTTTACTTTGTTTGTAGGTCATTTCTCAGTGTTTTCTATGGTTTCAGGTTTACTTCAGGGTTTCGGGTCTTTAGTTGTTTTGCTATACAACTCCCTCTTGGCTTAACTCCATGTACTCTTAATCAGTGTCATCCCTGAACTTCACTTGGATTCTTTGATCGGATTCATCGATCAAACCCCGATCCTACATACTCCCCTTCTTCTCTGTGTTCTGCTCGAACCTCACTTGCATACATATACTATGTAGAATTACATTAATTACATAAAATTCATAATTCCATACACACCATACAATTCAGAAATTGAGTTCTTTGTATTGATAAATAAATATTTACACAATCTCTTCTCTCAGGCCTGATTTCCAATATTAGTGGCCTTTGTTTCACAATCTGCCCATAGGCTTACAATCAACCTCTTCACCCTCTAACTCCCTAACTAACTAACTAACTCTTTCTATGCCTTTTAGGTTTATATTTATACAAAAGGCTCTGTGAACCAATTATGATTCAGATCCTTAATAAATTCAACTAAAACCTAAGAATCCTCTCAATCCTATAAATCATGAAATAATTCCTAATTCAAGATCTTACAATTAATTTCCAAAGCTATCAATCCCAATGAACTCTAAACTATCATGATTCTCTCATGTTCCACTTCATTCGATAACATTTAAAATATGCCTCACAATACTTAATTAATTCCTATTCTCATTAAAATCACTCAAATTCCTAAATAATTACATTAATTTAACACTTAGGAAACTGACTTCCTTAAAATACAAGACCCCTATGTCTACTAAAGTATAATGATAATTTTGAGCTGAATTCTCTTGCATCATATCATTAATCTAGAAAAAAACCAATGTTCAACCGACCATGAATTTTTGTCCTTGAGAAGAGAAACTTGTCTTTATGCTCCTCGCAGATAGTTGATAGTTGAATTGAAAAAATAGTCGGTTTAATCATCCTCATCATTAGCTAGATACACTGTTATCAATGCAATATTGATAATGTATAGCCATGAGAAGTAAGAGTAAGAAATTTAACACAATTCATACTTGAATGAAAATGAATTACCATAATTGTCATAATAACAACAACAACAACAACAACAATAATAATAATAATGACAATTATTGAATTGAGATAAATCAGTCGATGTTATTTCCTAATCACATTTTAATCATTCTCATTGTTACCTAGTTTAGACTTTTAATTATCGCAATGCCTTCAATGCAATATTGACAATAGATAGTCGGCAAAACATACGGAGAAATGGCATGGAATACAAAGAAATTATCATAATTTCGATAATAATCACAATTGAATTGAATAAAATAGTGAATGCTATTCCCAAATCGATTGCTATAAATTTTAGAAATGCCACATGCAAGTTATCTTTTTCTAATAGAACTAAAAAGATTTCATGTGCTTTTCACACATAAGTGTATCGATCTCTATCTACAAGTACTAATGATAAAGCGAGTGCAATAATCGTCTACCAAAAATGGAAGAAAATATAATGAACCCATCAAAATAACTGAGTACCACAGCGATCACACTAGAAATAGATAATGCCATATTAATAATTCAGAGGAGAGTTAAAGCAATATCTAGAACAAATGAAAGCTTATATTTTTTTTTTTTGATCTACTATGGTCCAAATGCAGCAAAATGCTCCGAAGACAAGCCCTACAAGTATCAAGATCCATTACTCGATCACAATGTTTTGTGTTGAGAATATGGGCATATGATGCAGTGCCAACCAACCATAAATGATGCACTTGTCATTAATGCTAGTATCTTATCCCCATGTTCTTAGCACATACCATTATAATAAAAAAAATAAAAATAAATGATCAATGATCCATTGTACTGATTGAATGCAAGTAATTTTTACGAAATGCAATCTTATTAATGATTCCACTCATAATATTTTGTGGTGAAAATATCGATTAGTAAATGATGCACCGTTAACGTATCAAAAATTTTGTTGGATGAAAAAATGAGCACTTTGATCAACTTGCTACTAATGATCATATCATATGCCCATATCCTCAACACATAACATTACAATCGAAAAAATGAACAATTTTCTCAATGATGCACCAACAAAATGAAAAATTTAGCACATGATTCATTGCATTGAGCGCTATGTAAATAAGCTTCATGAAATAAAACGTTCTAAGGTTGTGCTCTCCGCATAGTAAAAGATTTGTTTATGGAAATCATTACATAAATAGGCATATCTATAAAACTGTAGAGGAAATCCATTATAGGAAAGAAAATTTCAAGCTTTAAATCCGCATAATCACAAACCTTGCATATAATTCATACACATTTGCAGTCACAAAATTTACAAAGAAAAAACTTTTGTTTTTGTTCATGCTGACACTCGAAGTTTTTTGTTGTATTCTGAAATGAAAGTTTGGACGTAATTCACACGTCTGCGCATATGCCTATTTAGACAAAAATAATTATTAACTAATTAAAGGTTATGTTATGATAATGGAACCTATCCATTTTAGTAAGTTGTATATTTCTGCACAGTTCTTTGCCATTATTGTTATTTATTATTATTATTATATTATATTATTATTATATTATTATTATTGGAAATATCTCAATTCTAAAAATTGCTAAATAATTTACTAAAAAAACTTTGCAAAATGAAATATGTCCAAATCTCTAATCGCAATAAAACACAAATTGAAAAAGCCTTACCTTAAGAAAATTTATATGAATGTACCGTTAGTTGTTTTTTTTTGCACAGTTCTTCAGAATTATTATTATTATTATATAGTATTACTAATATTCTAATTCTAAATGTTGCCAAATAATTTACTAAAAAAATTGCAAAATGAAATCTGTCTAAATATTTAATCGCATAAAATGCAAACTAAAAAAGCCTTACCTTAAGAAATTTTGTATGAATGTAATAAGCAAATGTGATGACATAAATTTCCTTCTGCACGTCCATTTTACCTAGATGTTATATTTACATTGCTAGAATGAATTTACAAACATAGAATCAATGATTAGAACCATAATTCGCCAAGTTTATTGGCAACTGCAACAAAGATTGTAGTCTATGGAACGCGATTATGGAGTTGTACAACAAGAGCACATTGTTTTTTAGCTACAATAGTCGATGTTGTGGAGTTTCTCATCCATTTGGTCTAAAAACATACTAAAATGATTAAATATGAAGCACAGGTCCATTTCGACCGTCTAGATCTGAAAATGGTAAAACTGGAATTGAAGATGGAGCGACCACAATTGGAAACCAAAACGTTGAGTATTCATATGCATAATTTGGCCCAAGAAGAGAACTCAATTTTGAAGAGGATGCCAATGATAGGGATGATGATATCATGTCCATTGACCAATGTTCTCCCCCTTCTCAACTCGAGCCAGAAGTTGATGAAGCTGAAGTTGCTTATCATATCGTAAATATGTACTAATTTACACAACTACTAGTTTTTTCTTTCCTCGTTAATAAAGAAAATAAGTTTAGAATAGATTCTACAGCCCAATAGTGAACAATGCCCATATTTCTTCAAATTTTTGAGTTGTCACTAAATTCAAAAATAACAATAATTTCCATGGATCACATTTATCTGTATTGTTATAAATCGACAGACATATCTCATTTTTGGCACAGTCAAATCTCCGCAGAAAGAATAATAATAATAATAACATATTATTTCTTATATTTATAATAATTAGACTTAACTATTTAATATGAGTATAGTAAAGCTAATTATTGGTTATGTAGTTAAGTTAAACTTATTTGTTATAGCTTTGGCCAATATAGAGTGACTTACCTAGCACTTGCAAATTTGGCATTGCATAGAGGCATACATTAATGGAACATTATTAATTAGTGGTAGTTTTAGGTTCGAAAAACCAAGAGTTTTAAGTTATGGGAAAGTTTATATTAAAAATAGTTTGTGAAATTTCCTAGTGTCGAGGTTCTCATGCGGAATTTCCCCCATACAACGAACTTCCACACAACATCGTTCTGCACAAAGCAACAAAAATCTTGAGTGGACCAACGTTCTCCCCCTTCTCAGCTCGAGCCAGAAGTTAAAGAAGTTGAAGTCGCTTCTGATATTGAAGATATGCACTAATTTACATAGTTGTTAATTTTTATTTTTCCCTCATTAATAAAGAAAATCAGTTTAGAATAGCTTCTACAGTCCTACATTGAACAATGCCAATCTTTCTTCAAATTTTTGAGTTGTGACTGAATTCAAAAATAAGAATTAATTTCCATGCATCACATTTATCTGTATTGCTATAAATTGACATAAATATCCCATGTTTCACACAGAAAAAGCTCTATTAAAAAAATACGAATAATAATATCATATTAACATTAATTTATATATGCACCTCCCATCCTCTCGGAAAAACTTCGTCCTAATTTCGTCCCTATCAAATAATGTTTCCGATATGAAGCTCAACACATTAAAAGATTTACATAATGAAATGTCCCATTCATAGAAATAACACATTGTCAGAGAAATACCTACATATGATACATAATCATAGTTCTACTGAAAACACTCTGTCCTAATTTCTTATTTTCCATAAAATCTCAACAAAATAAAATCTCTGCATAATGAAATCTCCCACACATACCCCATCCTCTGCAAAGATTCAATTCTAGCACTAATGCTCATAACAATATTGAATTAATTGATTAATGCTAGTCTCTGTATAGCTTCCTCTGTACGTGCTTCTTCCATACACGCTTCCTTCACACAACCACCTTCGAACAACCACATGCTTCCTCCACATAACCACCATGGTACAAGTTTGACCTATTATCTTTTAGCCAGACTAAACTAGAAAGAGATCAACAAGCATTGCCTAATGCTCATCTGATAATTCAGATAAAAAATGCATAATCTGGAAAAATCAAAACATTGAAATTAACAATAATAATCATTCTGCAAAGGTACATAGCTCTAAAATCAAAATCTTTATGCAACTGCTCTCTCGAACAAACTTCGTAATCCACACAATAAAAGCTTCACACAACAAAATATGATAATATTCCCCGTTCTCCTACATATATCTCATCCTTTGTAAACATTTATATGATATACGATCTGGAAATTTGTAAAAGTATCCCCGCACAACAATTTGTGTAGCCTTTTACCGCCAACATTCAACTGAACACGAATTTTTCTTAAGAAAAGAAACTTGTCCTTTTCTCATCGCAGAGAGATGACAATTGAATTTAACAAAAGAAGATGATGTTATTCCCAATCAAAGTTTAATCATACTCATCGTTATTATTTACACTATTATCAATGCAATACATCAAGAGAAGTGACAGTAAGTAATTGAATGCAATTTGTATATGAATACAAATACATTACCATAATTGTTATAGTAAAGATAATGAAAACTGAATTGAAATAAAGTAGTCAACATTATTTCCTATTTATAGTTTAATCATCCTCATCGTTATCTATATACATTGTCATCTTGTCTATATTTTTAACCGTCACAACACCTTCAATGCAATATTGACGATGAAAAGTCAATGAAGCTAACAGTAAGAAATCTCACGAAATATGAAACAAGTACCATAATTTCTATAATAATCACAATTGAATTGAAATAAAACAAATGTCACTATTCTTGAATCGGTTATTATAAATTTGAGAAATTCCATGTGTAAGTTATCTTTTTTGAACTGAACTAAAAATATTTCATGTATTCTTTACACATAAGTGTATCAATCTCGATCTGCAAGTACTAATGATAAAGTGAGTGCAATAATCATCTACTGAAAATGGAAATTCTTGTAATCACACTAGAAATACATAATGCCATGTTAATAATTTAGATGAGAGCTAAAGCAATATCTAGAACAAACGAAAGCTTATATTGTTTGTCAGTCTGTTATGGTCCAAATGCACTAAAACACTTTGAAGAGAAGCTCTACGATTATCAGAAGCCCCTACTTGATCACAATGTTTTGTGTTGATAATATGGGCACATTAT
This sequence comes from Pinus taeda, assembly GCA_000404065.3. Classification (NCBI taxonomy): domain Eukaryota; kingdom Viridiplantae; phylum Streptophyta; class Pinopsida; order Pinales; family Pinaceae; genus Pinus; species Pinus taeda. The sequence goes on from APFE030417042.1 coordinate 162,920, forward strand.
GTAGTGCCAACGAATGAGGAATGATGCACTTGTCATTAATTGTAATATCATATCCCCATATCCTCAACACATAACATTATAGTCGACAAAATATGCTCAACACATATCAACACATTACATTATCCTCCATACAATGCAATAATCGTCTACCTAAAATAACAAGTCTTATGAATTTGCTACGACTACAAAACTATAGAAAATAGAACGGACCGAGCAAAAGAACTGAGTAACACAACAATCACGCTAGCACTAGATAATGCCATGCTATTAATTCATATAAGAGTTAAAGGAAATCTACAATGAACAAGATCTTATATTGTTTGCCAATGTGTTATGATCCAAATGTAGTGATGTCTAGAACTTGAGCCCCACGAAATGGGGAGTATTTTTTGTCTGTATTCTTAGTGATTTTTCCCATCCAAATTATATAGCATTGTAAACAAGATATTTTAGGGAGTTCACTACATAGGTACCATAAGTGATAAACATTCATCCTGCCAGGGTTGAATCTCCTCTGCTCTATTTGCATCACTTCACACATAGGCATTTGGGGTTAAGAATAAAATGAATACATCATATTTTGGGAATGAAGGTTATAGTTTTAATTGAGTAATAGGTACATTGCATTTTTTATACACAAAATTATTTTCTTGATGAAATATCCATAAGCCTTATTGCGTTATGAACATCAAATTATTAATTTTGCACACATTTTCTTTTTCAATTAAATTGTATAATAAATTTAGTATAATTAATGAAAAGAGAATAGATGATATGTGAAAGACATCATGTGAGGATGTTATTGTGTGTGTGTAGATGTTATGCTAAACTTTTGTTAAAAGTTTACTAAGATGATAATGTACAAATCTTGTTTTTCAATTTTTATTTAGGGACGTATTTCACAACGTATAATCATTAATTAATATAAGTTTCGAAGTTGTTCATAGGTTTCATGTGCGGACTTTCAAATGTAAATTAAGGGCATTATTGAGTGCAGAAGTAGTTGTGTGGAGGTTGTTGTGCATACACGTATGTTATACGAAAGTCTTTTGTAAAGTTTCTAAGATAATAAATATACAAATATCTTTTCTAGTTCTTATTTGGGGATGTATTGCACATCTTGTCCTAACTACACACTTGCTTTATTGATTGTTTAGTAAGCAGGTATGTATTGCTACATTTCTACTTCCATACATCCATCCCTGTCACATGTTCGACATATTATCTATCTGCACACGAAATACTCCATTTTCACATATATGCATTTGTGTTATGTTCAAAGTGTATGAAAATCATGTTTCTAGATTTGATGTTTTCGTGCTTATGTGGTTTTCTAAATGCATGAGAAAATGTGTACTTGGTGAATTGAATGCTGATATGGCTTGTAATTATTTGTATCTTTGTTTTCTATTAATCAGAGGACAAACATCGAGACGATGAAAAATCTGAATGGCAATCTTATCTTTGTAGCGTATTTCAGACACAAAATTGTGGCAACTAGTGATTTCTAGGGAAACGAGACTGCAAATATTTGAAATAGCTAGTATATTAAGGGGAAAAACTTTATTTGTAGTGATAGACAAAACAATGGGGCATGTAGCATTTGGTCTTTGAAATTTTCATTGAAGAGCTTGGAGTATTGTCTGAGCTTCTATTCTCTTATATAAATTGTTATCTGTAATTATGAGCTTAGATGATAGCAACAATGTAGGAATACAAAAGTTGTACAATACTGCAAGCTTCTATACTGATTTTCCCGTTCTCTTTTTCTAATGGTGTGAGTTTTTGGTTCATTAAGATTTTCTCTAGAATACTCTGCAGTATTATGTAAACTTTGGTTTTCCTTACAATACTGCGAGAAATGAGTGTGTCAAGTCATCTGTAAATCAAATTTGGTTCAATTTTACAAAGTAGTGGGGAGTAGCTATGAATTCAATTCGTCGTATAAGGTTATCTGATGAGGATATGGGAATGTGATGCAATTCTAATGAACCATAAATGATGCACATGTTATTAATGTTAGTATCATATCCTCATCTTATCAACACATAACATTATAATTGACAAAATAAAAATTTTGATCACTCCATATTTCATTTTGCAATGCTCAAGTGTAAACCAATTTTCATAAGTAATCTATTTATAAACATATAAAATTTGTTTACTTAAAGCAAATACATATTTAAATAAGTCCTACTAAAGACGAAAACCTGTTTTATTATACAAAGCTTTTCCTTGTGCAAAACCCAAATTAAAGATTATATTGTAAGTCATATAAGTTTCAATAGTCAATTGTAAATGAGTATTTGTAAACCGTTCAAAAGAGATAGAATTACAAAATTGCATTATGCACCACCCATTCACATGCACAAACACAGTGAAAACCCCGCACAATGAAAATTAACAATTTTAATCATTATGTTCTCCCACAAATACCTTGTCCTTTGCAAAGACATATACTTCATACTCCGCATAGTAAAATATTTGTACAACGAAACACAATAATATTTCCTGCTCTCCTACACATACCTTGTTCTTCATAGAGATTCATATAATATATGATTAGGAAAATGTGTTAAAGTATTACATTTGTTCTTATATTGTAAATCATAAAAGTTATAGTAGTCAATTGTAAATGAATATTTCTAAAGCATTACTGAGTACGGAACTAGATAAACATAACTAATTGTGCATTACTACATATGGAAAAGAAGCAAAATTACAAAATTGTGTTATGAACCACATGTTCTCCCACAAAAATCCATAGTAAAAACACTGCACAATGAAAATTAACAAATTTAATCATTTTTTTCTCATGAAAACACCACGTCCTCTGCAAAGATTCATAGTTCTAAAAGAAAATATCTACACAAATGCTCCCCTGCACATACTTTGTAATTTGCACAAAAAAAATTCATATAATGAAACATAATAATATTCCACGCTCTCCTACACATACCCCGTCCTTCGTAAACATTTATAAAATATACCATTAGGAAATGTGTAAAATTATTAGATTTTTCAGTAAATAGACAAACATACCCAATCTTCATTAATTTCCACATGCACCCCTAGTTGTCCTGGAAATACCTAGTCCTAATAAAATCTCCATACAATTAAACCTCTCGTGCAAAGTTCATACCCCATCCTAGTCAAAGCTCTATGCAATTGGTCTTCCACACATACTTTGTCCTCCACATAGTAAAAACTTTGCTTCGTCTTTCATAAACAATCATACAATATACGATTTGAAAATTTGTAAAGTATCAGATTTGTTTGAGAAATCGATAAGCATACACCATCTCCGCACAGTAAAATCTCCACACGCTGGAACGAAAAAATATTCCTCATTCTCCTACACATACCTTCATACGATACATGATCATAGTTATCTCGAAAATACCCCATTCTAATTTCGTCTTTGCCATACAAGCTCAACATAGTAAGAGATCCGCACATTGAAATGTCCTGCATCTGCACACACTTATTCTCTTGCACATATCTTCATACGGTTCACAATCATATTTCTCCTAAAAATACCCCATCCTAGTTTCATCTTTTCCATAAATGCTCAACACAGTAAAAGCTCTACACAATGAAATCTCTCGCACATACCTCGTCCTCTATGAAGATTCAATTCTAGCACTAATGCTCATAAGAATATTGAATTAATTGATCAACGCCAGTCTCCACACCACTTCCTTCGCACATACTTTTTCCGTACAAGCTTCCTTCGCACAACCACCTTATTCCTCTGCACAACCACCATTGTACAAGCTTGACCTATTAACTTTTAGCCATACCAAACTAGAAAGAGAACAATAAACACTACCTGATGCTCATCTGATAACGCAGATCAAGACTACATAGCATGGAAAAATAAAAACATTGAATTAACAATATTAATCATTCCACAAAGGTACATAGCTCTAAAATCGAAAGCTCTATGCAACTTCTCTTCCGCACAAACTTCATAATCCCCACAGTAAAAGCTCCACATAACCATCTTCGAACAACCACATTCTTCCTCTGCAGAACCACCATTGTACAAGCTTGACCTATTAAGTTTTAGCCATACCGAACTAGAAAGAGATCAAAAAGCACTACCTAATGCTCATCCGATAACGATGATCAAGACTTCATAGCCTGGAAAAATCAGAATATTGAATTAACAATATTAATCATTCTACAAAGATACATAGCTTTAAAATAAAAATCTCTACACAAATGCTCTCCTACATAAACTTCCTAATCCACACAGTAAAAGCTCCGCACAACAAAACATGATAATATTCCCCATTCTCCCACACATAGTCCATCCTTTGTAAATTTTCATATGATATACGATCTGGAAATTTGTAAAAGTTTCTTCGCAAAACGAATTGTGTAGCCTGTTGTTAGGATCCTATAAATATAATGATCAAGGTATGATTATCTAGCTATTTATCCCAATGGGATGTTGTAAATTATTTTTTCATTTTAAGTTGTTTTAGCTTTTGAAAAGAAAAGGAGAAGAAAAAATAAGTAAAATAGAAGAAGAAAAAAGAAAATTAGAAAGAAAAAGAAACTATGAAAATGAAAAAAGAAAGAAAAATATAGAAAAATTAAAGGGGAATAAAAGAAATATATATATAAAATGAATAAAAATAAAATTCCCAAAGGGGCGTGCTAATTAAAATGTCACCTTAATTTATTTTTTTATTATGTTTAAGATTGATTAATTATCAATGGGTTATCTTTAAAGTTATAAATAAGACAAGACGTGATGTTTTGTCACTTTCGATAAAGCGTTAGCACCATTGAAAGGTTGAGATTGTCCCTACATGGATCAATGGCAGGGGAGGATGTTCACCCACCCCCCCCACCCTAAGCTTTCGGGACTTAACGATGTGGGTGGGGACGGGTCCAAAAAATGGTTTATTAAAAACTTTTGAAAACTACATGGCAACTTCGCAGCAATTTCGGGGGCCTCCCTCCCTTTACCACTTACCACCTCTAACCCCCCTAAAAACCACCGCCGCTACCTCTCATGCTCACCTGATCTTGCTCCATCCACGACACGCCACCCATCATCCACCCTATCATCCACATCATACAACCATTAGTTATTCAAATCTCCTACCAATAGTCATATGGACATTGGATATTAAGTTCTCCTGTGAACGTGTAATGCCTTTAATGCCACACTCCATAATGGTAATATTTATGTTAATCACCCCCCTTTCTCATTTTAAAAATCCCATATCACCCTGCATTATTTCATTTCACCATTTTTTTGATCCATGCATGTTAAGACCTGAAGGTTTCCAAGCCCACCAGCACTCAGTAGCATTCCTCTCCTGTAACCAGTCAATTGCAGCCTGGTAATACTATTTTCCTGAGCCTCCATTATAGTTGAAGATGTATTCTCATAAAGGAAATGGAAAAATGGTTGTCAAGAGTCTTGTTTTACCTCCTGTTCATAATTTATATGAATTCCCTTTTCTCAACACATAGTAAAAAATAGTAGAAACCTAGTGTGAGTTCCACTTGTATGAGATTTATAACTAGGAAAAAAAAACATATTTAGACAATAGTGATGAATTGAATATCTGAGAGTCATTCTCACCTCAGTTTATTTTTCCCCATACTCATGTTTTCTAGGAATTCGTTACATGGTGTCATCTTAGGTATCTCCCTAGCTAGCAAGTTGTAATTGCCCAAAAAACTGGAATTCTATTCTCAATTGCACCAGAAGCCATCTACCGAGCTCTTCAGATTAATCCCCAACTCCCTTACATTTTTTTTTCCATTGATTCACTCATGGAAATATACTAGAATCTTACCTTTTCTCAACAAGCCCATATCTTTGAGTGTTTTGTGCCTAAGAATTCTGAATTGCCCACACATAATCCCCCATATTTTGCTTCTATTTTCCCTGAAATGTCAAGGCAGGTTATTTCTATGGTTACTTGCCTATTAGGTTATCCCATAGATCAATGGGTAGATGAAATAGTGTTAATATTTTTTTCACTATTTTCAATTAGTTAGAAGCCATCAATCATTTTTAACTACAATCAATATCTATCAAGTGTTATTCATGATCAATTTCTAAAGTTTAAAGTTGAAGGTGCATTCAAACACTAGTCAATACTTATATATTTGATGTTGTTCTATCAAGCAGACAGGTTCAAATTTCAATTGCAGAAGATGGATGAACAGGGAAGACCACTATCAGTTATTCATTGGACTTCCTTAGTCAGAAATAATTCAAAAGAATATTCATTTAGAAATTTTGTAAATCATTTTTTGCATGTATCCTTGTGTCTTCTTAGTAGTGATATTATACCAAGGATTTCACTATAAATCAAAAGATTTTTGCATCTCATAGAATAAGCCAAGGTTAGAGACTGGTATCTTTACCCGAATTATACAAAAATTCAAATTTATGGATGTGAACTCCATCCCTACAGGTTTCCAGTTCTTGTACCGGTTAGTATTTTTTCCTTGGAGTATATCAGGAAAATGTTAAATATGGATGACCTGCATTTTGTGTCAAGAAAGTAGAAATCGCAGTTTAAATTGAAGGCACATATTGGTCCTTACATTGTCAACACTAGAGAAGTAGAAAAGGAAGCAGATGAATTACTAAAGAAGATGAATTTCAAGCTGAGTTTTACATGGTCTAATGATCCATTAGGGATAATTTCAAAACTAAGAGTTGAGTAGAAGACCACACCATATGCACATATACCTAGACCAAAAATAGAGAAGTATGCCAATCAAGAGGAGTGAACAAAGAATACAATGCAAGAGGTTGAAGAGAAAATTGGCAGTCAAACACATCTACAAACTCCTATTTCAAAGGACAAAGAAGTCAAGAGATCAAGGGAAAGCATGTCTCGTACAAATTCAGGGTCTCAAGCTATAACCTTTCATGTTTTCAATAGGAGAAAGAAAGATCCAAAGACAAATACTAAGACTGATGTTAAAGGTGATACTCAGATAATAAATATTCAAGAGGAATCATCAGAAGAAAAGGGCTCATAGGTGCAAGATAAACTTGTTTTAAGAGGTCTTCCCACCACTTCATTCCCATATGTTGACGAGACAACATAATTGTTTATGTCTTCTACATCAAAAATTGAATCACATCAAAACATTTTTTCCAGGTACAAAGAAATTAAGAAGAAGAATGAAGCATTGAAGGCTACTACATACACAAAATTTTGGAAGCAAACTTCTACTGCTCAGCACATGTTATTGTCTGCACTTGACATAGAGAAGGGATATTTCCAATTAGCATTCTTGGAACCTATAGTTCAAGTCGCTAAAGGTGCAGAAGACTACAAAGCCTCAGTCTTTCCTTTTGATACCAAGAAGATTCATGCAATCGACCAGAATGTTACTTTGCACAAGAAGGCCAATGAAATGATTTACTCAACTTTAACAAGTTAATCCATGGCATCTTCCAAGTTGCAAGCCTCTCTAAACAACATGCATTCATAACTAAAGATAGAGAGGATGCCATCCTTAGCAAAATACACCAGAACCAAAGCTCTTGATGATTTGGTAATTAAACTAGGATATGATCCTAGTGACATCAAAGAAATTGAGGAGAAGATCAAAAATAAAAATGCTGATATTCAAGCTCTAAGAAAGCAGCTCAAGCTTCTAACCACAGCATTCACAAACCAAAGAAATCACTCAGTTGGAGACAGAGAAGGAAAATTTATTAAGGTTGATAGTTGAAAAAAATGTTCAAATTCAGAAGATGGAGATAGACATGGAGGCACTTCTGAAAGAAAATGAAATGTTAGAAGCTACAAGTACATCAATAGAACAAATGATAGTAACAACTTCAACAGAAAGGGCAGAAACATCCACTGCAGATTCCCCTGAAAACTTAGTAAAAGCTTTGGGAGATTTATCATTAACTAACCAAGAAAATGAGCGATTGTTAGCATCATTGAGAAAAATGGAGAAGAATAAAATCAAGGCTGAGAATGCATACTTAACAGAAGTGAAGAAAAAATTTAAATTGACTCAACAGATTGCAAAGTATGAAAATTAGTCTTTAACAACCTAGATGTTGGCAGAAGCCAATAAATGTATATGGCATAACATTAATGCAAATATTACAGAGTTGTGGCCATCATATCATATTATTGTTTAGCAGGAGGAACTAGTACAAAATGTTAAAGCAACAGTTGAACAAGCAAAAGCTGAAATTGAACATAAAACAATAGAAGCACATAGAATTATCAAGATTCTAAACTCCAAGAATAAGGATGAGCTCCAAGAACTCCATATTCAAGACATAACATGCACAGTCATGGAAGTAAAGAGAGTTTCGACAAGAATCTTATAATACAACTAGAAAACAAATGCGAAGAGTTAGAACTTTAGGTGAAAAGATTTAAAAGAAAGTTTAATTTATTGTAGGAGAGAGAGCTTCTAGCTTTGAAAGCCTCTAATGGAAAATTGATTCCATTAGGTAACTATCAAGACCAGTTGTGCAACGTAGTTGAAGATACTTCAAAATTCACCAAAGTTAGAGGAACAATAACTAGAGAAGATTTCTTGGAAGGCCTACAATATGACCTCTACATTTAGCATGAAGTCCACCATCTATTTATCAATAAGACAACTTTTCCAACATACACAGAAGTAGATGAAATATTTTGAAGCATGATGAATTTCTCTGTTCCTAGTGAAGAATGATGGAATAAACTTTTGGAGCTTGTTGAGTGAAATTAAATAGAATCCTACAAATTGGGATTGGTCATACAGAAGAAGCAGAAATGCAGCTATAATAAACAACAACACTCTTCAAAGGGTGAACAAAACATCTGAATTAGTCCAACATTACTATTATTTTGTTCTATTTTTGAAATATCTACATCTTCTGATAGATATTGTTTTGTAAATGATTTTATTTTGAAGTCTGAAATTAGTTCAAGACAAACTCTATAAATATTTTGTAAACAGATTGAGAAAGGGTTGGATTATGTAAAAGAGAAGGTCTTTCTTTGATTCTAAGTGGAAAAATTTATTTTGAAGTAATCAATTTAGAATACAGAGGTAGTATTGTTTCAGGATTCTTGTGCCAAATAAATGGTGATGTTTTCCTCTCTGTTAATGTGTTTTTCCTTCTAATTTTTCATATGGATGTTCTTTCCTGGTTGTTGCAAGAAGATTAAGAGCTGAATTTAATTACAGTACTTTTCTCTAGCTTGTTAAACAAACTTAATGTTTTCCTTATGATATTATATATATAATTCATTTAAGTATGCTTTATATTTAATTGATTCTTACCTTATATTCATATTATTCGTACCACACATACTTCACGAGATCTAGGAGTTTGCCTACCTCACCCTGTTTCAGCTACTCTATTTATTTGTGATTAATTATTGAAGATTTTTTATGACTCCATGCCCAATGGAATTTTCTTTCATTCTACAACCAAAACTTTAAAAAAACATACGTTGACCTTTCATATCTAGCCTAAGATCTAAACAATAAAATTAAAATCATACAGAGAGAGCCCTCTCTGAAGTCGAAAGGGCTAGATCCTAGCTTTAAAAGTGGTTTGTGGTTACCTCTGCAGTTTCCTTTTCAGCCTAAGAAAACTACAAAATGCTAACACCTACCATTGCCACATCCCCCCTCCCCTACGCAAAGGACCTGCAACCGTGTCAGTTCTGTAATCTTGGGGAGAAGTACCTTAACAATGTCAGTGTCAGTGTTAATGTCAGAGCACTCATTGTCAAAATGACCATTCATAAAATTAGGGTTTTGATTATTTTTTAATCAATTGTCAAGTACTGAAAAATACCATAAATAAACCACTCTCCACTAGAGGAATTATGTCCCATCGGAAGGTGTTATGCCAATAAAAAATTAGTAATAATATTTCCATGAAATTATAAAATTATTTTTGAATTCATGCAAAATAGAAAAAAATCCACATTTCCCTGAAAATTTGGCTAAAATGACAAAAAACCAACAAAATGATGGATGGTAAATGCAATTTTACCGCAAGGCAAATGTTATAGTCCCTAACAAGGCAATGACTAATAATGTTGTTTGATATCAAAATTTGTGAGATGTAGTTTAATATATAATTTGTGTGTGTATGTATTTATTCACTTATATATTATAATTGTATTTTTTTTTGGTGTATGAAATCAATATTAGGTCATAATGGAGCTATCCTTTGGAAATTCTAGGTAAGTGTTTTGAGAAGAGATTCTTGTTTTTTTTTTAGCAGAAGTATCTAAGGGTATGAAAGTTTTTTCAATAGATATATTTCCGTGAATTTTCTAGGGTACATTATCTTAGTTCTATAACATTTTTGAGGGAGAGTAACTACCATGAATCATGCTCATAGCCACAGAGAATATTGTTGCTCTTGATGAAGAGTCATTGTGTAATAGTTAGTTGATCTAACACCCATAAGAGGGTCGTTGTTGATGCTGAGTAATTACAAGAGCCAAGAATTAGCCATAATTTTTGGAGATTCAATCAATTTTTTCTAAAATGTGAGTGAAGTTGGTTACACAATTGTTGGAAAAGATATGACCTGTAAATTGTTGTGGATATTCAAATGGAAAATTTGTCACAATAGATTTGATAAATTATACTTAAAAATATGAAATCTATGCTATGAGGGTTTAATTCTCTTTAAATTTCTAGATATGTAAATTATTGTTTATTGAGTATGCATGTAAATTATAATTATGCAAAAAATAGAGAAAAAATAAATAAATACTGACAAACCACAATTGATACAAGATATATCATGTGAAACCCTTTCACGACAAAACCCAACTAGAAGGTGAGGTTTCTCTACTCTATTTCTTTGAATAGAAAATGGTTTTTGTTGGCATTATGAGACAAGTATTGTCCTTGGTGGAAACTCTACAGGTCAACTCAGTTTTGATAAGAGGCTAACAGGAATATTCAAAGGCAATGGTACAGAGGATCAGGAAGATGGAAATAAGGTCTATTGATTAGAATAAAGAAGTTGAAGGAAGAAGATGATGTAAGAGCAGTTTAAGCGATACTCGCGGGTTCACTTAGTCCAAGCAGCGTATACATGTAGGTACTCAGAACAGAAATAGCGTATAACATACACATGCACTCCCACAGAAGGAAAAGTGCGTACATGTTGAAAACCATGCTTTTGGTCCAAGGTATCTTTGGACCATGATATTGACCCTAGGTATTTAGGCTAAGGTATTTGGTCCGTGGTATTTGATCCAAGATATTGGTCCTAAGTGGATTCGGTCCATGGTATTGAGAAAGGCCAAAAACTATATAAAGAAGAGAGGATCATAAGGCCAAATGTGCAAGTGAATAATATTCTAAGGAATACTTCTATCTGAAGTATATTTTATGTTGCAGAGTTATGTGTGGGACTAGATCTGAAATCTTTATGTGCACCTTGATTTCAATATTTGATCAGGATCATGAGACCTGAAATGACTTATTCTTGAATGATCTAATATTCGTTGAGGCTAGATCTGATGTTTTGCATCTGTTTTATTCGTTATCTATCATGATCTGGTTTTGTCTGAAGTCTGGAATTGCAGCAAAGTTCTGAGTCAATATTTGCATATCTGTACGCAAGTTCGTCTCGGCAAAAGAATGTATACACACAGGTTCTATTCTTTTAAGTAGTGTATACAAAATAAAGGCTTGATGTTCAGAGATGACTAAACTATCAGATCAATATTGCTGATTTATTGTTGTTGCTATTTTACTGTTGTATGTCAATGAAGTCTTATTAGATCTGAATATAAATATGAATGCATAAGGAGTTTGATATTTGATTGATTGTATAAGTGAGAAGAAGTGTTTTCTGTTGCTTGCTTGTGTAAAGTTCTGTAAGTTGATAGTAGGTGTTCAGTACACTGTTGGTTGGTACAATTTGTGATTAAGAGATTTTATGATCCAGAATCTTTAGGGGTATACGCAGGTTGGGCTGAAGCAAGTAGCGTATACACGTAGGCTTTCTTCATTGAAGTAGCACATACAATATGACACATGAATTTTTGAGGTTTCAATTGGTTCTGAATGTTGATACAAGTTTCTAGGTTCAACACAATGTTCTGATGACAGTGATCTGATTGTTTTATATTAAATGCATGTTGGTTGATGAAGTTTGAGTTTCTAAATTTCTGATGGGTTATTGACGAGTTGAGGTCTTCATATGTCTTGATATGTCTTGATATGTGCCACGAGCATCCAATCTAAAAATTCTTGATATGTGGTCCCTAGTGGAAGAGTGGAGTTTTCTGTAGGCTGGCACCTACGTACTAGTAAACATATTGGCTAGTACAAGAGCTAGGGGGTTGTAGCTCCCTTCCAGTAGAGGCTAGAGAACAAGAAAAGGTTGTAACCTTCTGCAGGTAGAAGCCTACGTATTGGTATGAGTCTGCACCATTATAGTATTGTAAACATATTTTCTTATTATTACAAGAAGACAAAGACGAAAATAGCAGGTGGTTTTCACCCACATTGGGTTTCCACTTTAAATCTTGGTGTTCATGTGTGTTTCTTGCGTGTAATGGTTTATTATGTTTATACTACACATGGTTACTTTTTAATGATTGATGAAGTATTGATGCAATGATTAAAGATCAACATACGATGAATTAACTGAATCATAAGTTTACTACATAAACGCTAGTTTCCGTAAAGACAGTTGTGTGTACATGCTAGTTCCCCTCTCTAAAGTAGAGTATATAAATCTGATTATGAAAAAGAAAAATTCTTGATCTGATAATACTGATTCACCCCCCTCCCTTTCAGTATTATTTCCAACAATTGGTATCGGAGCCAAGTTATTCATAAGAAGCTTGATCGCTTGAAGGAAGATCCATCAAGATGAATAATCACAAAAGCATGGGATCCATCAAACCGCTAATATTCGATGGGAGCAACTTTGTTTATTGGAAAATAAGAACCATAACCTATCTACAATCTCTTGGAATAGATTTCTAGGAAATTGTGGAAGGAGGATATAAATTCCCAACAACAATGCCTACAGACACGGCAGGTAAAAAGCAATATGAAACCAATGCCAAAGTTGTCAATACTTTATTGGGAAGTTTGTCACAATCAGGGTTTGTCAAAGTCATGCAGCTCAAATCATCCAAAGAGATATGGGACAAAATCGTTCAGAGCTATGAAGGAGACTCTCAGGTAAAACATGCTAAGCTTCAAACTCTCAGAATTCAGTATGAAACCCTTAAGATGCATAGTCATGAGAATATATCTAGTTACTTCTTATGTATATATGAGGTTGTTAATTGTATGAAGAATTTGGGTGAAGAAATAAAGGAGGTTACCTTAGTTGAGAAAATTTTGAGATTCTTGTCTGCTAAATTTGAATCAAAAGTCTCTTCCATAGAAGAAAAACAGGATCTGCAGAATATCACTATGACACAGCTTCACGGAATCCTAACTGCTTTTGAGATGAGAAAAGGAGGTCCATCAGATATGAGAGAAGACACATTTAAAGCTTCGGCAAAAGGAAAAGAAAATGAAGAACACAATGAATCAGGACACATTTCAGAAGAAGAAAATGAGGTAAATTTTGTCAAGAAGCTTCAACGGGGTTCTGGAAGGTTCAGAGGTAAGCTACCTTTCAAATGCTTTGCTTGTGGTAGAGTTGGTCATTATGCTACCAGATGTCCTCATAAAGATAAATATGAAAAAGCAAAGGAATATGCAAAACGGAACAAAACACAAGTTGTGAATAGAAGAAGTTACTATACTCATGAAGATAGCGATGGTTTATCTAATAACAATGAAGATGAAACTGGTCAAGATTACAAAATTCTCATGGCTTATGATAGCGCTAATTTTTGGGATAGTTTAGAAGAGGATAGTGATGTTTTATCTAATAGTGATGATTATAGACTTCTCATGGCTTATGACAATGATGATTTTTGGGATGCTTTAGAAGAGGAAAACTCTCATGAAGAAATCTCTAAACTCAAAATATATTTAGAAGAAAGAATATGATCATAGATACCTTGACATACCAACTTGCTAAAAAGGAAAAACACGATGAAAAACTGGAATGTGAAATTGTGGGTCTAAGAAAAGATCTTGAGAAAACAAAATCTCTTAATCTTAGATTTGCTAAAGGATCAGAAACTTTAAATGAAATTATCAAAGTTCTTTGTTCTCCTTTGATAAAGATAGGTCTTGGATATACTAAAGAAGGATCTCAATCACAAAAGTCGTCAACCTCCACCAAAAGCTACCTTGATGCAACAAAGACCAATGAATAGTATGATAATCGTCAGCAAAGGCATAATGTTGATCACCAGGTAAATCATACTCAATTTGCTCGAGGGATAAATATCAATAGAAGCCACAACCAACCTCATGCAAATCATACTCAATTTGCTCCAAAGATGAATATAAATAGAAACTACAATCAATAGGTAAATAGATTCGATAGTCGCAGCAACTTCTTTAATGGTCAATGTTTTTCATGTCATAATTTTGGGCACAAAGTTGCTCAATGTGTTGCTTACAAAACCATCATGACTAGGGAAGCATGAAATCAAAGCAATGTAACAGGGATCAAGAGAAGTTCCTATAATAACTTTTCTCCTCTTGAAAATGAAATAGAATGCTCAATTTGTAACAACTTTGGTCATGAAGAATCTGAATGCAGGAGAAAATTTCGGCAAACACCTCAAAAGGAGAAAACACCATTAAATCCCAAGATATGGAGAAGGAAATAATCTCAAACAAAAAGATGTGGTATAGCCTTGTATGCAAAAGGACAAGAAAATCAGTGGTAAATTGACAATGGATGCTCCAAACATATGACAGGTGACAAAGAGAAACTTCACTCATATAATGCCTTAAAAAAGGAAAAGAATGTCTCATTTGTAAATGATACTCCAGTTGTCATAAAAGGTGAAGGTTTTGTTTTCTTGAAAGAAAAGGTTAAAGTTGGAAATGTTATGTGTGTAGATGGTCTAAAGCATAACTAGTTGAGTGTCAGTCAAAAGTGCGATCAAGTAAATGAAGTGGTGTTTCGATCAAATGGATGTGTTGTTCATGAGCTTGATATAGGAGAGATCGTGATCAAAGGTACAAGAACTCCAAACAACTTATACATACTCAAAGGAGGACAACAATAGTGCTATCTAAGCAAAAATGATGAAAACTGACTGTGGCATAGAATAGTGGGACATCTAAGCTTTTCTCAAATAAGAAAATCGTGCAGACTCAAGGCTATTCGTGATCTTCCAGATATCAACATCCCAAAAAATAAAATATGAAAACCATGTAAAATCGGTAAGCAAACCAGAGTTCACTTCATGGAAAAAGAAGGGTCAGCTAGTAAGCCTCTTGAACTTATCCATACTGATTTATGTGGACCAACAAGGAAAAAGTCACCTCGTGGAGAAGAATACTTTATTTTTTTCATTGATGATTTTTACAAAATGTGTTGGATAGGTCTTCTAAAGCATAAAGATGAAGCATTTGAAAAGTTCCAAGCCTTCAAAGCTTTGGTTGAAAATGAATCAGATCGAAAAATAAAATGCCTCAGATTTGATCGAGGAGGGGAATTTATATCAGATGAATTCTTTGACTTTTGTGAACAACATGGAATAAAAAGGGAATTCTCCACTGCATGAACACCTCAACAAAATGGTATAGTAGAAAGGATGAACAAAATAGTTCAACAAATGCCTCAAGCCATGCTAGATGAATCTGGAACTCCTGCAACCTTCTGGGGTGAAGCTGCATTCGTTGTCGTGACTATTCTCAACAAAGAAAATGTTCAGGTAAATAGCACTCAAACTCCACATGAACTTTGGTATGGTAAGACTCCTACTGTAAAATACTTTAAAGTTTTTGGAAGCAAATGTTTTATCAAAAGGATTGATGAAAAAATTGGTATGTTTGAACCCAGAGCAGATGAAGGGATTCTTCTTGGTTATTCTTCCAGAAGTAAAGGATATAAATGTTATAATAAAAGACTTGGGAAAATTGTTGAAAGCATTAATGTTGTAGTTGATGAAGCGTGCAGAAATCCAAAACAAATAAAATCAACAGAAGATTATGACAATGAGGAAGATGGGGATTACTTTCCCACATCAAATCAAAATTATATTGAAGAAGAAACCAATTAAGCACCAGAAGAAGATATAATGTTAGAAGAAAAGACTTCATCCAGGTATGTTCAGAAAAATCATCCAGAAACTCAAATTTTAGGAGAAAGGGAGGTTGGTGTATAGACAAGAAGAACTATTATAGGGACCTCAAGCTATCTAGCATTACTATCCTCCACCGAACCTCAAAATGTAAATGAAGCATGCAAAGATCAATGTTGGTTCAAGGCCATGGATGAAGAACTTGAGAAAATTGAAAAGAATGACACGTGGGAATTAGTTCCTAGACCTCATGATAAAAATATTATAGGAACTAAATGGATATTCAAGAACAAGCTGAATGAAAATGGAGAAGTCATTAGAAACAAGGCCAAACTTGTTTGTAAAGGGTATGCTCAACATGAAGGTATAGATTTTGAAGAAACTTTTGGACTTGTTGCCAAACTTGAAGCCATAAGAATGTTTCTTGCTCTTTCCAATTTTTGGAAATTCAAAGTATACCAAATGGATGTAAAATCATCCTTCCTTAATGGAGATTTAGAAGGAGAAGTTTATATTGAACAGCTAGAAGGATTCATTCTTGGAAATGATGCAAAACTTGTATGCAGACTCAAAAAGGCTCTCTATGGTCTGAAACAGACTCCAAGGGCTTAGTATTACCACCTTGACAAATATCTACACCAAAAAGATTTTACAAAAGGTTCTGCAGATTGCAATTTATATACGAAGTTTGAAAATGATAAATTGCTAATTATTATTGTTTATGTTGATGATATCATTTTTGGTAGCAATGAAGAATCCATGAGTTGGAATTTTGCTTCAGTAATGCAACAAGAATTTGAAATGTCCTTGCTTGGTGAACTTACATATTTTCTTGGTCTACAAGTTTAGCAAACTAAAGATGGTATTTTTCTTTCACAAACCAAATATCTCAAGCAGATCTTGAAAAAGTACGGATTGGAAGATTCTAAACCTATATTTACTCCAATGGTAACAGGATGTAGTCTCGGCTCAAATGATCAATCAACAGCAGTACATCAACCAACTTACAGATCCATGATTGGTAGTTTTCTTTTATCTAATAGGTACCCAACCTAACATCATGCATGCAGGAGGAATAGTTGGAAGATTCCAAGCAAATCCAAAGGAATCACACCTTCAAGCAGTCAAAAGAATTTTCAAATATCTTCAAGGAACTCAGGACTTTGGACTATGGTATCCTAGAGATGCAAATCTTACTCTTCATGCATATACAGATGCAGATTGGGCAGGAAGTGTTGATGATAGAAAAATCACTAGTGTTGGTGCATTCTATATGGGTTCTAGGTTAGTGTCTTGGTTCATCAAGAACCAAAGATCAATTGCTTTATCTACAATTGAAGCAGAATATGTGGTTGCTGCATCTTGCTGCACATAACTACTTTGGATGATGCAAACTGGCCAAGGCATTTAGATCACATGTACTCCACTCATCTCCATTCTATGTGATAATACAAGTGCCATCAGTATTTCAAAGAATCCAGTCATGCACTCTAAGACCAAGCACATACCCATCAAGTACCATTTTCTACAAGAACAAGTGCTTGAACAAAAGGTCAAATTGGAGTATGTCCCCTCCAAAGAAAAAGTTGTTGATATATTCACTAAACCACTGCCCAGAAAAACATTTGAATATATCAGGAAAAAGCTGGGAGTTTTTGCTGCATCATCCTGCTGTTAAATCCAGTTTTTCAGAGGAAGTCTACTACATGTTGGTTTCATGTAGTATATGTGTGGGTACACGCGGGTTGCCTTGGCTGAAAGCGCGTATATTTTTTTCTAACAAAAAAAAAACTGTGGTAGCACAGGTTTAGGGGGAGCGTTCACATTCCACATTGTTGGCATTATGGTTTCTGAACTCAGCTATTTCTTAGTTGCATCAATCATTAGTGTGATATATCTTCTTCTGTCATGGTCTATATTTCAATGAGTTCTATTGGTCATATGATGTAAGTTATTTCCCCAATATCCTTGGGATGGATGATGTAATAATTGTTGTATTTCTATCATGTATAAACTTTGGTATATCCCCACTTGGTTGGGAAAATGAGTCAAATATGGTGTGTCCCCACTTGGTTGGGTGATTGATGTATGTATGAGTTCGTGGTCATAGGGAGGTCATACTCACTTTTTTGAGTTATAGTGTCATGTTACTATATTGAATCATCTCTCTGCAGATTCGGCATGTACTCAAGGGGAGTATGGATAGCATCATGCAAAGGAGGAGAGTAGAGCGGTCCGCCCTTTGCTCTTGATGTCAAAGGGGGAGAGTATTTTGGTGTTGTATGGTATCTCTAATAGTTTTTACAGCTTGCAGTAGTCAACACCATCATGGTTGCCATCAAGTCCAAAGGGGGAGATTGTTGGCATTATGATACAAGTATTGTCCTTGATGGAAACTCTACAGGTCAACTCAGTTTTGATAAGAGGCTAACAAGAATATTTAGACGCAATAGGACAGTGGTACAGAGGATCAGGAAGATGGAACTAAGGTGTATTGATTAGAATAAAGAAGTTGAAGAAAGAAGATGACGTAAGAGCAGTTTAAGAGATACACGCAGGTTCACTTAATCCAAGCAGCGTATACACGTAGGTACTCATAACAAAAATAGTGTATAATGTACACATGCACTCCCACAGAAGGTAAAGCGTGTACCTGTTGAAAAAGATGGTTTTGGTCTGAGGTATTTGGTCCAAGGTATCTTTGGACCATGATATTGACCCTAGGTATTTAGTTTGAGGTATTCTGTCCGTGGTATTTGATCCAAGGTATTGGTCCTAAGTGGATTCAGTCCATGGTATTGAGAAAGGCCAAAAACTATATAAAGAAGAGAGGATCATAAGGCCAGATGTGCAAGTGTATAAGATTCTAAGGAATAATTCTATCTAAAGTATATTTTATGTTGCAGGGTTATGTTTGGGACTAGATCTGAAATATTTATGTGCACCTTGAGTTCAATATTGGATCAGGATCATGAGACCTGCAATGACTTATTCTTGAATGATCTAATATTGGTTGAGGCTAGATTTGATGTTTTGCATCTATTGTATTTATTATCTATCATGATCTCGATTTGTCTGAAGTCTGGAATTGCAGCAAAGTTCTGAGTCAATATTTGCAGATCTGTGCACAGGTTCGTCTCAGCAAAAGAGCATATACATGCAGGTTCTGTTCTTTCAAGTAATGCATACAAAAGAAAGTCTTGATGTTCAAAGATGACTAATCTATCATATTAGTATTGTTGATTTATTGTTGCTGCTATTTTACTGTTGTATGTCAATGAAGTCTTCTTAGATCTGAATATAAATTTGAATGCATAAGGAGGTTGATATTTGATTGATTGTATAAGTGAGAAGACGTGTTTCCTGTTGCCTGCTTGTGTAAAGTTCCATAAGTTGATAGTAGATGTTCAGTACACTACTGGTTGGTATAGTTTTTGATTCAAATATTTTATGATTTAGAATCTTTAGAGGTATATGCAGGTTGGGCTGAAGGAAGTAGCGTATACACGCAGGTTTTCTTCATTGAAGTAGCATATACAGTTTGACACATGAATTTTTGAGGTTTCAGTTGGTTCTGAATGTTGATACAGGTTTCTGGGTTCAACATAATGTTCTGATGATAGTGATCTGATTGTTTCAAATTAACTGCATGTTGGTTGATGAAGTTTGGGTTTCTAAATTTTTGATGGGTTATTGATGAGTCAAGGTCTTCATATGTCTTGATATGTGCCAGGAGCATCCAGTCTGAAAATTCATGAAATGTGGTCCTTGGTGGAAGAGTGGAGTTTTTTGTAGGTCGGCACCTACATACTAGTAAACATATTGGCTAGTACAAGAGCTATGGGGTTGTAGCTCCCTTCTAGTAGAAGCTAGAGAATGAGAGAAGGTTGTAACCTTCTGCAGGTTGAAGCCTGCGTACTGGTATGAGTCTAGACCAATACAAGATTGTAAACATATTTTCTTATTATTAAAAGAAGACAAAGACGACAACAGCAAGCGGTTTTCACCCACATTAGGTTTCCACCTTAAATCTTGGTGTTCATGTGTGTTTCTTATGTGTAATCGTTTATTATGTTTATACTGCACATGGTTACTGTTTTATGATTAATGAAGTACTGATGCATTGATTAAAGATCAACATATGATGATTTAAATGAATCATAATTTTACTGCATAAACATTGGTTTCCTTAAATACAGTTGCTTTTACATGCTAGTTCCCCTCTCTAAAGTAGCGTATGCAAATTTGATTATGAAAAAGAAAAATTCTTGATATGATAACACTGATTCACCCCCCCCTCTCTCAGTATTATTTCCAACAGTTGTGAGTACAAAGAAGTATGACTTGTGGCCCATGGGCTACTACAGCACACAAACCCTCTCTCTACTCTCTCTCCCTATCCCTCTCAAATACTTTGCTCATCTATGGAACAAGATACACTTGAAAAGAATGGAACCCATTTTCCTCCTACTGGCTTGATTATGGCACAACTGGATAGCCTACAAGTGGTTAGGTTTAACTCCCTCAACTATTAACCAAAGCTACAATATGGACTCTTCTAGAGTCTTATTCAACACAACCATGTGTTTAGCACCTTTTCCATGAGTTATGGGGGCTGACATGGCATCCTCTCGAATTATGGTGGCCAAGACATGAAGGTCAAATTTCGAGTGGCATAACTTTTGCATACAGACTCTGATTGAAGTGATTCTTAAACTGTTGGAAATGTCTATGTGTAGAATAGGAAAAATAGGTGTAATTCTCAAGAAATAAAATTTTACCCCCAAAAAACATCATTTTATTCTTCAAAATGTTTCCAAAAGGTTTCAAACCCAAATTCTCCAAACTGGGCCCTGCTAGTAAAAATGTCATGTGAGTTTATTCCTCCACTCTTTCCACTCTAAAATCATTAGGATGGATGAAAAAAAAGTATAATGATCCAATCTTGATCACACCTCCCTATTTTGGGAGGTTTTTGGTCTCCCAAAGCTTCTACTGAATGAGGGGAGGAAATATTTCCTCCACCTTCTCTCAAGTGTACCATTTGGCCTTGCCTCGAAGTTTCCCTTTCAACCAAATCTAGAAATGGTCATGATACCCATGCCTTGTACTTCTAGAACTTTTCTACAAAATTGTACCTTCTATCAACTCTACATGAGCATATGGTGTCAAATCCTCCATAGAAGATAACGTCTATTCCTGTTCTTGATCTAACATGGAAGGCTCATAGTTTTAGATTCTCTACTTTCATAATTGAGTAAATGCACATGTACAGGGGCAGACGATGAATTTAGAAATTATCTCCCACCTTTTCTAATATCTTAAATGGACCAAATCACAGATCCTTGATCATTTTACTATGACTCTATAGCTTGTCCTTGTTCAACTATAACCACGCTCTTTCTCCCACCTTGAACAACTTCTTTGTTCTGTGTTGATCATGCCTGGACTTGTATTTTTCTATGAATTCTCCAATGTCTCTTGTACCTATATATGGATCTTCTTGATCTTCCTAAGAATTTTTTTTATCCCTCAAGGAATCCCTTATAAGATCCTCCCTTACATCTCCCCACTACCCATATGGAATATCCAAAGGTGAAGGTGGAAAATATCCAAAACAAGTTTCAAATGGGGATTTATCAGTAGAAGTATGCATTGTTATGTTATAATATTGTTGTGTATATACCATATTTTCATCCCAAGTATTTGTATGCTTCTAATTGTAACCCTTCAAAAGATACACTAAATTCTCGTTGACTACTTCTATCTGCCTATTTGTCTGTGGATGGAATGTTGTAAACATCTTGTTGATGGTGTTGGACCCACCAAAATTCAGGGGGTCCCCCCAATATGAAGTCCCAATTAGACCTAAGACCATTTGGTGTAGGATCCCCATCCAGAATACATCCTAGTTGTTGAAGTAGTGGGTTTTAATGATGCGCCTTGGCTGCAATAACACATATATTGGTGTAATCGTGAATTTGGTGAACAAGTGTATGACTTTGCGAAAGGTCAAGTGCAATGTTTGAAAGTTCTAACACATAAGGGGAAATCAGTGAGCCCCTTAGAACCATGTAATGGTACGCAACTTGAAAGGAACACACAAGCATAAATAAATCACGAGTTAGCTTGCGAAATAGTTCACACGTTAATCATGATGGAAATAAACAACATGCATTCAACAATATTCATACTAATGCAAACGAAATAGTTCATAAGCATTAGCGTGAGTGAAATAACATATATTGCAAAAATAACAAGAGTAGTCCTACTATATTCACAACATATGCATGAAAATGTGTCGTCTCTAAGCTTTTATTAAAGTCAAAGTTCCAAGCATACATATACCATTGATGAACCACTAGCCCCAATAGTGGAACATGAAGTCTACACCTTCTCCTCCAAAGAAAGATACTCCCTCTATGCTACAGAAAAGACAAGGCTCTCAACAAAATCTCAAGCTCTTGATTCTAAGCTAAAAGCCTAGCCAAAATCTTGGCTCCCAAAATCTCTTTAAATGAGTCATGAGGGTATATTTATAACAAAAGGGGTGACCATTCACTTCCCCTTGTGACCCTTGGACTTCCCTCATGACTCTTCAACTTCTTTACAAAATGACTCTTCAACTTCATTACATCATGAATCTTCACATTCCACAATTGACACTTAAAATTTCACTTACAAATTAATTACAAAAGAATATTACAATATACTCATACCCATATAAGACAAAATTGGGTAGAGCCAACTAGAAAGCCTAATAAGACAAAATTCAAGCTTAAGTTTGGGGAAACTTCAGCTCAGTAACTTCGACTTGTAATTTCTTGGTCACATGATGGTGCTAAGATTTGTATTGTGTGATAACTTCCCCAAACTGTATGATGGGATCAAGATGAAAGTGCACTCTAGCCTCCATGCCATTTGGGTACACTAATTTGGAACTGATCTAAATTTCCTTCTTTAGCAGGAGCATCATAGTATTGGTTTGGACAGGGCCACCAATGTAGTTCTGCATATTCTACATCTTCACTTCAAGATCTTCCTTGGAAATGATATTTCTAAACTGGTCCAAGTGTTCTTCAACCTCCTTCTTAACCTGATTCCTATGTTTGGCTTCACTGAGTGAGCCAACTAATGGGATCTTGTGTGATTTCACCATGAAATCCACGTTATTGTACTATTGTGCAAATGATGCTTGAATATTGGCGATGAATGAGGCGAGTTGTTTGTTGCTCTGAATGATCATTCGCACTTGTGATTTCTCCAACTCTGCTTGTTGCCTTGTTTTCTCCACCAATTCAGGCAGTGCCCCTTTCTATTGCATTGACCATTCATGCACAACAATGATGGATGTATGGACAACCTTAAGAGATTTGGAACTTTTGTTGCATGTTGTTTAAGTGAAAAATTGCCTTATGCACAGTGACATGTTCTTCATACAAGTTCTGCATGGTTTCTCCCAATGCCGATACTTCACCAAGTATGGCTTCCTTAAGTTTTTCAAGATAAACTTGCATGTGAGTTGCATTTTGAACCTTTGCTCAAAGTTTTTCAACTTCTTTCCTTGCAACCTACAAGTTCTTTGCCAATTCTTTATTCTCGGCCATAAGATATTATGTGTTTGAATTTGTAGCACCTACGAAGGCCAAGTTGGTTGTGGAAATGGAACTTGGATTTCTTATGGTGTCTGTCACAATCACCCTTTCTCTAATGAATGCAAAAGATGTGAATTCGTCTGGAAAATGTTTCTTCCTCACTTGTAGAATCTTTTTCTGAAGCTCGTCATAAGTTAGATTGTATGTGTCCATGATCGGACCATCATCAAGAGGAACACTTTCCTCTTCCTCACTAGGAGCTTGCTCTACTACTAGAGGATGGGGAGGTTGAATGGTGACCTGTTGTGTACTTGGCATAATATCAA
This sequence comes from Pinus taeda, assembly GCA_000404065.3. Taxonomy (NCBI): domain Eukaryota; kingdom Viridiplantae; phylum Streptophyta; class Pinopsida; order Pinales; family Pinaceae; genus Pinus; species Pinus taeda. Next base: position 187,019 of record APFE030417042.1, read on the forward strand.
CATCTTTGTTTTGCAGATTTGATTCATCCTCCATGTCTTGGATCTCAATCAACTCCTCAATCTCTTGAGTGAGCTCCTTGTCCTGCATCTGTTTTCTCTCCTCCTCTATCTGTCAATTCTGCTCTTGTTCTTCAACTTGTCTTCGCACGACTTCTTCTTCTTTACTCTTCACCTTCCTTATTCTTCCTACTTCTTCCTTTATTCCTAAAATCTCTTCTACCCTTGTTCTCCACTCTACTTTTTTTATGCTTCATACATCCTCTATTTACTCTTCTTGTCTCCTGCTATGGTCGCTTTAAGTATAACTAGATTTTCTTTCATCTTGCAACTTCGCTCTCCTCCTAGTATGTGTGCAACCTTCCTCTTATCCTTTTCATTCACTTGATTGCACCTATTTGCTGGTACTGCCTCTAAAGTGACCTCTTTCTGCGGAGTAACCCACAATGTTCCAGCGAAGCTAACTGGTTTGTGAGACTTGGAGGCATTATAATAATTATTCGATGCTTCCTCCTTAAATATGTGAAAGGTCCCACTTAGCCACTGATAATGAATCCTCACACATTGGTCTTTACAAACATTCCTTGGATCGTACGAATTAAAATCCAAATAACCAAATGTGAATTTCTCTATTTCCTTGCCTTTTGTATTGCAATTTTCAGATCCTTTCTTACATAAAATTCAATCTACATAGGAAGAGTGGGCCAAGGTGCTTTCTTATTCCTATGTAAAGTTGTCGAAAACCCTGTGGAGAGATGGTATGAAACTTATTACATGACTAATTTATCAGTGGCATACCTCCGCAGAAAATGTAGAGACTTCTGTCCATCAAACACTCTGAGGAAAGTGCCATCCAGTGAGGCAAACCAATCTTCTATCTCTGACACTGCTTCCATTGCCTCACGTGACATTCAAGGTGGTTCTTCCTCAAATATCAAATTATACAATGAAATGAGGAAGTGATTAGTAAACTTATATTACTCCTCTATGGTTGCACTCTGAAAGTATCTTATAGTAGATTTGCACCACAGGCCCTTGTGGTGTCCAAGTCTAATTCATGTAAGGGAATGCATTGTGGGCACATATTTCATCCAGTATATAGGAAGACATGCAAAATATAGCTTGCTTTCCCTTGGGAGGACTGAGGGAATTAGCTACATGGATCTTCAGTTGTTGAGCCAACAAGTCTTACCACTTGAATGGTCTTCCTTCATTTACAACCTGGTTTAGTAAGAATTCCCACCCTTCAGGGAAGGTCTCAGTGCTCAATTGACCATAGATTCTGCAACATAGAACTATCAAGAGTTGATAGGCTCTCTTGATCGATTTTGTCTTGTAGGTGTTGATGGGTGTCTAATAGAACTTTATTGGCTCTTTCACCTAGCTTTTGAAAATGTCCTTTGTGCTCAAGTAGCTAGTGGCCGCATAAAAGTAAGAATCCATGAGAGATTTCAGCTTTGGAAGATGGTACATGAGAGGGTAATCCAGTGCCAGAAAAGAAGCAATCCTTTATCCATTGGCATTGTTTAGAGTCATAGTCTTTGGATCTGTATGAGAAACTATCTAGTCGATAACATATGCACATGGGAAATTTAGATACCTACATGGAACCTTATGTAACCCTGACCTTTGGACATTGATATATACCTATAGGTCTTCAAGGTCTACTTTGAAGCTTCTTGTTGAAAATGCTTCATTCACTTTCTGACATGTGATGTCTGAATTTTTTTCTATGAATAATTGAGTATCTGAGTAAACTGGTAAGTTCATTGGTGTACTCTCAACTACCTCCTCGGTCCTACTTTTAGTAGCGTTCTTTGAAGCAGATCTCTTTAGTTCCATGATGCCATTGACTGATAAAGGGAAGTGCTCAACAACTACAATACTTGTAGGAGGAAAATGCACTCATGGAAAAGATGAATTAGCTTAAGCAAAATGACTTACAAAGCAAGATCACAGTTACAACCACATGACTAAAGGGAAGGATTGTGAAATTATTGAGGTGAAGGGAGAGGGATTGGTTTCCTAAACTATGCATTGTGCAGTTTTAGTAGCCAGGGGAGTAGTTTGAGGCTAGAGACTGCGCAATGTGCAATCTCAGCCTGGGAAGACTCAGGTGGAGACTGTGCATTGCACAGTCTCACTGGCCAAGGGACATGCTTGAGCCCTGGAACTGCGCAATGCACAGTTGGTATAGCTAGGTACTATTGCACAGTCTCAGAGCCAAGCATTAATCTTCAGCCTTGGACTAGCACAATGCTCAGCTAGACAAGGCAACTATTAGGCAAGAGAAGGGAAGAGCTGCCTGGAAAGAGTGTGGGAAATTGGAATATTTGAGTGATGGTGCAATTTAGAGTGCATATCTGACTAAGGAAATATATATATATCACTGCAAATCAAGTGAAAAATATCAACATGAAAAAGGAAAAACAAACATCCATGGAGAGTTGCCAAAATGATGACACTAATGGGAAAAAGAAAGAAAATTGATCTGACACTTGTAAAATGCAAACGACAGACCAAATGAACACTTATATAAGCCAATATAAGTTAAAAATCTAGAAACCATGAAAATAAAAAATCAAAATAACACTCACAGATGCAAAACAAAAAAAAGTGATAGAAAAAGAAACAAAATATGACAAAAAAAAACTCACTCGGAAAAGCGTCGGAAACTCCACCGAATATTCCTTGATCTCCTTGCGAAAACTAGAGCTCGAAGATCAAATATAGAAATGATCTCTAGTGGCATCAATTATATATATTTAGACTTATTAGGTTTTATGATGCACATGTCTAAAATCAAGGAAAAAGCGACACTTGGCAGAATTCGAAAAATAGCAAGTTTAGTCATCCTTCAGGAAACTAATTATCCACTCCCTATTTTCTATAGATTTTTTCTTTTTCTTTTTCTTTTTTTTTTCCAGAAAAAATTGGCCATTCACATTGCGAAGAAGTATTGGTAGTTTCCAACCACTAGGAAACTTCTCAACTCAATGCATTGCACAATTTTTTAGAGTAAGGATGCTTTGTGTAGTTTATGATCTCAAGGCTAGGTTACCATCCAGGATTCCACAGTTTCTAGTTTCTGAGCTCAAGGTAGACCTGCCATTTTGGATTGCAAAGTTCAGATCATCAAGGTTGGCTTGCCTTCTAAGATTGTGTAGTTTCTTGAGGCAAGCCCAACAATGTTGCAAGATCAAGTGAATAGTCAGCTTGTGTCTGAAAGATATCAAAATGGGATCAATGTATCACAAACAAAGCATGAAAAGATAAATCCTTATCACAACATGGATACTTGACAACAGTGAAAGATAAGCTCCTATGGACACAAGGGAGGCTCCAAAATCAAAGCATGGGAAAAGTTTTGGAGGGCATTATAGTGGCTACAACACCTCTTCAACTTTATTTCCATATTTCCCACAATGTAGTTCAAAATTCACTAAGAAATCTTGTGTCTCTTTTTAAAACAATACTCCTTGGTATCCCAAAGTGCACCCAGACCTATCCAAAGAATAATTTTTCTGCTTCTTTCCCATTGATGGTCCTTTTATAGGGCATCAAAATAGACATATTGTTGAACCTATAACCTACCAAGAATAGGTAATCATGTCCCTTCTTGGTTGTTGGAAAACCTCTCACAAATTCCATGGAAATTCTTTCCCAAGGATGAGTGGGTACAGGTAAGGGATGATATAAACTATGTTGCCTACTACTAGGTTTGTTGGTACAACAAAGCATGCATCTTTTTATGAATCTAGCTACATGTTCTTGCATCTCGGACCAATACATATACCTATGCAAGTAGGCCACTATCTTCACTACACCAAAGTGTCGTGCAATCTTGGAGGTGTGAGCCTATCTAATTAGTTGCAAACGCTCACCTTTAAGAACAAATAACTTATCCAACTTGTAGAGTAACCCATCTTAGAGATGGTAGTCAATGATGGTGTCACCATTGTGCACATGAATTTGACTCTGCAACTGCTAAAATGCCTCCTTAAATTCCTCATCATTTGAATATAACTCTTTGTATGCATCACGAGTGAATGGCTCCATGTGCATCAAAGTTTCCAAAGTTGTGATCTTTGATGTAGGTGGCCTTAAAAGCATGTCTGCCAATTTATTTTTGTTTCCATTCTTATACTTGATCACTTCTTATGTTGTCCTTCTTATATTTGATCATTAAATGAAAATTCTATAGAAACCCTATCCACTTGAAATGCATGGTTTGTTGTAGCTTACTTTTGGCATGCAAGTATTATAGTGGTTGATTCTCTATGTGGATTAATGTCTCCTTTCCCATCGGATAGTGCTTCCACTTATTCATAGGTTGCGCCAAGGCATATGGCTCCTTGTCATAGGTAGTGTTAGCACTTGAAATTTCACCTCAGGCTGAAAAAGGTAAACTCCAAGGCAACATCAAACCACTTAGCCTCATAGCTAGCCCTACGGGGCAGGAGAGGGCTCTCTCCAGTCTATCTCGGCAAAGATCTTCAACAGGAAGAGATAACCAATAAAGAACACTGATTTTAGGCTAGTAAACTGATAAAAAGGGTTTTTAATAAAATGATGGTTTTTTCTCTGGGCTGCATGGGCAAAGTAACAACTTGAGCAGAGAAATGTAATCAAGAACACAGATTATCCCCTGAGGCAAGGTAGGCAAGAAATTTAACATCAAATTGAGATTAAATGGAATGGCAAGACTGTTGAGGAGCTGAAAAGGGCATAGAAGATGAATCCTTGTCAAACAGAAGAAAACATTAAATATGAACAAACTTATAGGCAGAGCATAAAATATTATGAATTCTACCTAAACACTTCATTTGTTCAAATGGAAATGATTATGAAGTGAAATGAAAACATAACAGGTTACATATGAAACAGAAGGAAAACTTATGCTAAATTGTCATACCACACGAATCTCAGGGGTTAGAGCTGTACTTTTCATTAAATCCCTGTCAAAGATTGTACAATAAAAGCTCTCTGTTCTCCACCAGCTCTCAGAACTCTCTTCCTCTCTCCCTCCTTCCATCTTTCGAACTCTCTCAAATGATTATCTTTATACATTAAATAAACTATTCTAAAAAAAACACAACAGATCGACCCAAAAAACCTGAGCGTTGTTTCACCTGAAGTTACATAAATAGAACAAAGAAAAACTTTCTCCTCGAAATTATCTATTGACTAACCAAAAAGACTAAGAATCGGAGTGCAGACCCCATTGTATGACTAACTGAGGTTATAGATAAGAATACGAATCCTATCCTTCTGGTGATAGATATCTTTGTTTATTTTTGGCTGAAGTGAAGGGCCAGCTGTCAAATTCTTCTCTCCTCCATTTTTTTTAGGATGCCTTCCAAACTTCCCACCAAAATATCTGAGGATAGTCAGGATGCCTTTGGTTGGTTTTTCAAATTCCTTAGAAGTTCTCTTTCTAAATCTTCCTTGCAGAAGTAGAGTGGATATAACCGTCGATTATTTTTCGTTATAACCAGGCGATCTGACTGCATGTTAATACTGAAACACAGGCACCCCATCAAAATCTTTTGACAAATCTTTTGACTTCATCTGTAATGCATATTTAACTTGGACAGGATCTGGCAAAAAACAGAATGCAATTCCTTCAACCTTAAGTGTATAAACCATTTCAAGTGGAATGGGTACAACCTTCGCTCCACGGCTTAACATTGGTTGTCGAAGTTGTACCTGTGCAAGGAGGGCCTCTGCATCTTGTTGTCTGAAACAGAGCAACCCGAGGGACTTTGAACTATTCGGGTCCAAAACCAATACAAATTCATTGTTCGCGTTGCTGACGATGTAAACAGGAATTCCCTCAAGCGTCTTCGCCACATTCTCTGTAACTGAAGTTTTATAAACATAGACTACAGGAATTTCTTCCTCGACCATGAATCAATAATGCACAAAAGCAACTACAGGGTCTCCATCACCTGTCCACTGACACTTATGCACCTCTTCCTTATTATTTATATTGCAAAGATGTTCATTGTCAGCACTTTGAATACTCCGCCACAAAAATATATCGTGCTTCAGGAGCAACCATTTCTCTGCGTTTTATCTTCTCTTCCGCAGCCCATTCGAGTACATATGCACTCTGCATATTCACCTTCAAAAACTCTTGGATGTAACATTTTAGTGAGGAGGACAAATGTTCTTCTGATCCTGATCCCAGACGAACTAATAGGCCATTTCGGTCATATGTATGAAAAGCTGGGAAGTCGACGAGATGATCATCTTTCATATCTATACAACTGCATTACAATCAAAATTGCAAGAGATTTGTTGTAGGTTTGGACGGGTCGCGCACGCCCAACAGGTCGCGCCCGTGTTGTTTTCCAACTGTTGGGACCCCCTTAACGGGTCGCACACAATCAAACAAAGAAGCTCCAGGCTTCGACCCTGGATATCCTGTTTCCCAACTTCCGTTGCATTGGACATAGATGTAGACAATGCATAGTTGCTTTCGTTTGTACTTGTAAGGATGATTCGTCTATTATAAATTTCACAGCTGAAGATAGAGCACTATTAAGGCCATTTTTATGTACCTCAAGATCAATCAGTGCCTTAATTGTTTCCAAACGAATTTGCCATGGCGTGCTTTGAACGTCTTGGAATGGTTTTATAAGTTCTTCTAAGCGTCCCATGGGTACAAAGTGCGACAATTTCAATGTAATGTGTGTCAAATTATGAATGCAACTGATGGTTAACACTCCATTATGGCTTGGCATCAATCTGTCAAATTGCAAGAGAGAGTTTATTCGCTTTAAGAGTGGCAGTAACGCTTGAATACTCTGTTGCCCAAATTCAATCTTGCCTATCGAGTCCATAAGTGTTGCCAGCCAATATCCATCTGAGTATGAATTTCCACTATTGTCGTTATACTTTAACAACTGCAAAATAAAATCAATTGCTTCTGGTGGAAATTTTCCATCTCTGCCCCTCACAATAGCAATTGCACTTGGAACTGCCTTACATCATTACCTCAAGAACAAAGTACTCAGAAAAATCATGATAGTCGTTTGGCTTTGGAAATTCAATATCTGGATCAAAGTGCCGACTTTTGTAGAACTTAATTAAATGCATGAGATCAGCCCAGTCAGTTTCCTCTGTAGCTGTTTTTGCTAAAGCAAATGCTGACTCAATCCTCACTCTCCAGAACATCTTTGAATCAATAAGGCAGTTGTTCAAAGCATTAACAATTGAACATGACAATCGTGGAAAACCACACAACGTTGCAATTGCTTGTAGCTGTGCAACAACATCCTTGTCCTTTTCCAATTGACTTATCCACATCTGCACAAGTTGATGGATTTGTATCTGTGCCAAGTACTCCATCTCAGGATCTTCCTGCAACCACAGCAATGGAGATTCTAATCCCATTCGTGAGTCTAAAGTTGCTATAACTTCTCCATTATCATCTGACCCATCACCTTTGCCACCCTTCTTGGGGCGTTGAATACGACGAGCAGCAAGCTTTGAATGACATTGTATTTCTAGTAACTGACAGGTGTCTCCAGCCATAGGCAAGCTTGGATGATCATACATACCATCAAGTTCAAAAAACCCTTACACTCATCATTCCTGACCATCCATCATCACCTGCTTGTAACTTGCTTTGCCTCTGATTGCTGATGATGTTTTGTTTTCTTCTGTTTGTGCTTTTGCAGAGATAGGAGCTGGGGAAGCTGCTACCTTTTGAAGAGCTGGAGAATTTGATACATATTCTAAAAACACATTTAATGATTTCTTCTTCAAAATAGGGTTTTGAAGAAGAATCAATCTCACACTGACATAAGACGGAGTCTAACAGGTAGGGTACTTAATAACTACCCCATGAAATACTTCATAATGGTAGCATACAGGCCTTCCTCCCTACATCAAGACAACTCCCATAACATACCCACTTGCATTTGTTCCACTTCAAAGGGTTGATACAAGTTTGGTAATGCCATAATTGGTGCTTGAATGATATTCTTCTTTAGCTCCTCAAAGGCCCTTCGTTGAACCTTTTCCTAATGGAAACGCTTTCCACTTTTTTTATGGCACGGAGTGCTACTAATATCACTGAAAATGAGGCTGTAAATATCCTCAGATATGGCACTTTCCCAACGAAAATCCTTTCTTTAAAAACATTAGTAGGCACCTGCTATTTCGTGATGGCATCCATGTCTGCAAGATATATCTTTATCTCTCTTCCACCTATCACATACCCAAATACACCAAAGACTACTGTGAAAACTGTTGAACCTTAGAATTACCTTCCCATTGACATTTGTTCTCACCTTTTTCTCTCATTTTCTCATAAGACTACAAATCCAATCAATGATAAATGCTAGGTTTTGTCTTAGGAAAGCATTAAAATGATCACCATGTTATATTTTCATGTTCTTGATATTTTAATAGATTTTTGCAAATTAGCTACAGAACACAACCTATTCTGTAGTTAACTGTGGATTTCGTAGCTACTCTCATGGTTTGGCAGGTTACAGGTGTCAAATGAATAACTGGGCCACATGGGCATTTCCAGAATCATCTCCACATGGATTATGTCTTATTCACTCGGTCCAGATCGATAGAAAAGCATGCCTAAGGTCATGGTCAAAGATGGAGTCAAATACGTTATCTAGAAGTAGTATGACTCTTGATCTACTCTTTCGTAGCTAATCAAGAGTCTAACAGTTCTGTTGAAAAGTTAATTCGAATTAAGACACCTGTAGTTGATCAGAAGTTAAACAATCCTATTACAATTCGAATTAAGCCACTTGTAGAAATTTTTTCTCATAAACAACCACGTTATATTTAATTTGAAGTAGCCACATGTGGCAAGTTTTTCTCTTAAAACAGTTATGTTATTTTCCTATAAATATCGGTTGCATGAAACCAAGAAGTAATTAGAAGCTAGAAGGAATTATAGGCTTTTTGTTGATACTCTGTATTCAGACTTCGTTTTGTTCATAATACAAACTTTGTTTTGTCAATGGTGGTTTAAAGTGCATCTTTAACTAGCTAGCATTTAGCCACATCAGTTGCAGAGGGCCCCTGCACTGAAGGAGGTTTTGCACTTGTTGTTTTCAGTTTAATTTCTACTCTGTTTTCCACAAGTCTGTTTTCTCTAATTTAGAATGATGTTTCATTTTAGTTTGTAGCCAATAGTGTAAGGATAAAATCACAACTGTGCAGCCTTCTTCTTTTGAGATATTTTATGGAAAAATGTCTAAATGAAGATTGAAGTAATAAGAATACACAGTTGCTTAGTTTTTTTACTGTTTTGTTACTCATTTTCTTAACATAGAACTGTCAATTAGCTGTATTAGTAGATGTTCTCAAAACCATTTCAAAATGATGATGATTCTAAATTAAATGGTTAAATATCTAAGTCATGCAGTGATTGAATTTACTCAGTACATTGTTAGTTTTACATGCTTTTACCTTTTCTTTTTTGCTTTCAGGTCCTTACTTAGTTGCATCACTTGACATTCCAAAAAATCATTTGAAGGAGATTGATTCTATCATATTCCAAAATTGAATGGTTGAATGTTTAAATGAATGCAATTACTAAGTTACCTTCTGCATCAATATCATTGCTGGTTTTAAGAATTAGATCCATGGATTAGGACTAATGATAAGATAAGATAGATTCTATGTTTTCTAATTAGACTCTAACTAGTTAACAGTTCTTCGTCCATTTTTAGGAGATTAGACTAACTTAGGAACCTTTCCTTTCCTTTAAAATTCATTATATCCATTTAAATCTTTCATAGATTGTATATTCTTAGACATCAAAGAACATAAACCCCCTAAAAAAACATAAAAATACAAAACAACAAAATAAGAGAAAAGTTAGCTAAGCACATATAGTGCATCACACTTCATCAATCTACAAACTTCGATTGATAATTCATGCAAGCAATTTAGGACACTTAATTGTCTAAACATTTTCGTGTCGTTGTTGGGGAAGTGTAATTAGGTAACTTCATCTCTTACATCCAAAAAAAATGATATGCATAGAGAAAGAGACTCTAGGGGTAGATTCATAGCTAGAGGCAGGAGTTCAATTCCTACAACACCACCTACTCCACCAAGACTAAGAAGAGATACACCTCCATCTCAAACTCATATTCATAGCCATAAACCTCCTGAAGTTCTAAGGTCAGAAATTCAATCAAGAGGATCTCCTACTTCATCTACTGAGGCAGTCCTAGAGGAAGAAAATCTTGGATCTCCAACAGAAGGAGAAGCCTTTTTCACCTCTACAGGAGAACATATTTTAGTTGAAGAATTAAGAATACCTAGTGGAGAAGAAGAAGTAGAAATTTTCTTCCACATACCATTGATAGAGGAACCAGAGGAAGATCAATTAACCTTGTAGGTTGAATCTTATATTAACTCTGAAGAAACTATAATGGCAGAAGAAGGAGAGGATGGAGAATTTTCACTATTTGAAGGAGGAGGAGGAGGAGGAAGAGGTAGAGGAAATAATGGAGAAGGTAGAGGAACTAATGGAAGAGGTAGAGGAAATAGGGAAGTTGATAAATCTTTCGGATTCCCTATAGTTGATGAAGAAACAGATTCCACAATGAAAAATATCTCACCTTCTGTCCTCCCAAATTTTCATGGATTAAAAAGTGAAGATCCTGAAACCTTCTTATTTAAATTTGAAGTCTTGTGCAAAACTTATGATTATTTACAAGACTCTCAAAAACTCAAATTGTTTCCTTCAACATTGAAAGGAGCTTCTTTAAAATGGTTCATGGGATTGGTCACTTAGTCTATTAGAACATGGAATGACATGAAGAAAGTGTTTTTGGACAGGTGTTTGGATTATTACATGCCTATCAATCACAAAGATGAAGTGTTCAAAATGATGCAAAGAGAGGATGAAAATTTGAAGGATTTAATTGAAATATTCAACTATAACTTGAAAAGAGCAAAAATGGATAACTTAGACCAAGATACTTTAAAATCTCTTTTATTAAAAGCCATTAGAGATGAGTGGATAGATATCCTTAACATGATGGGGAAGGGAGATATCTCTCAACTCCCATTAAGCGACATTGGAGAATTGTGTGTTCATCTCTCAAGAGGAAAGTCCAAAACTGGGAAAGGTCCAAGAGATCCTTCTCTTGTTAGAGTGAATAAATCTGCAACTGGATCAGTGAGTAGGGCAGAAATTGAAAACATGCTTGATGAATTTAAAATAGATATTCTAGGGAGCCCTAGTGAATAGATAGACACCCTTAAGTTACAAAACAAGCAGAAAGCTGAGACTAATGCTTTGGCTATTTTCTATCCCAAATGTAGAAAGAAGCATGCTTTAAGCAAATGCCCTTTAGATGCAAAAATCATAGAGTTGTGTGATTTGTTCGGAAAACCATGAGACCAAAAGTTGTCCTTCAATTCCTGGTTTTAAGGTTGTTTTTCAAGAGGAAACAATTTCAAATCCAACATAGTCTCTTTGCTTTGCCTCTAGAAGACCTTGGCAAGGGCAACAAAATCAGCGTTTTAACAACCAAATTTATATGCAACCCCTCCAAATTGGAATTCTTGGTAGCAACCTTGGCCTCAATCTCATTCTCAAACTCAACCTTGGGCTTAGGGAATGCAAAATCTTTATGGAAGATTCTCTCCATACTATCAATATCCTCCATCATATCCAAAATATCCTTCCCAACAAATTCCTCAACAAAATCAACAGCCCCAACTTCAAAACCAAAACCCTCAACTTTCACTACCATTTCCACAGACACCAAATCACTTACCTGACCAACCATTACCAAACCCCAACAATAAAAATCCTCAGAATACTTATCTGGTGGAAGGACAACAATTTCCAACTTATATGATCACTCCATTAGATCTCAATGATGTCCAACTGAGATCTGGTAGGATATTAGAAAAGAAAAAGCCTTCTGTAGTTATTCAAGAACAAGAAAATTATGAGGAAGATTCTCTACAACAAAATAAAAGTTTTGAAGGAACATCTCCTCAAAACCAAAATAATAAAAATGAAAAACAGAAAGAACCAATAAACTCAACTCCTATCAGAGAGCAACCACCAGTATCCACTTCTACACCTCCTTTTCCAGGAAGGTTACAAGTTGATAGAGGGGTAGAAAAGAATATTATGTTGCCTAATTATGATTTTCTAGATGAATTGAAAAATGTTTGTATCAAAATCCCTTTGTTACAAGCCATTAAGGAAATCCCAATTCTAGCTAAAAAAATAAAGGAGTTAAGCATGAAGAAACTAGGAAGAAAAACAAAAGAAATAAAAAGAATTCAGCTAGCAGGAAAAATAGCAGACATAATGATGGGAAAAATTTCCATGCAAAAATATGTAGATCCAGGAAGTCTAGTTGTAAAAACACATATCAATGGAGTTGAAATTCTGAATACACTGATTGATTTAGGAGCAACAATACACATCATGAGCAAACAAACCATGGAACAACTCAAACCTCCTAATCTTCTTTATACACCTACATTACAGCAATTGGCATATAGATCTGTAATCAGACTAGATGGTGTGTTAGAAGATATTTCAGTGTCCTTAGACTCTTGGCAATACCCTGTTGATTTTATGATCCTAACCCCAAAGAGAAATCTAGGAGGACATCCACTTATATTAGGAAGACCTTGCTGGCTACAGTTGATGCTTTCATTAGCTGGAGATCTAGTGATATGTATATCTCTGATGGTAATTCAACTAAGAAATTCACACTATATCCTTCAGCAAGAAAAATCATAGAGATAGATGACAAAAAATGGATTGATGATGAAAATGATATTCAACCTCTCTTTAGTATTTCAACCATTAGTGAAGATAGTCAAATCTTAAATACAATGGAAAATTTTGAATCATCTTCAGAATATGAACATGACCAATTTCAAGAAAAATCCAATATTGAGTATTTGTCATCTAGGCAGATGTCTCTTTATTCCATGGAAGAATTTGGTAGCACTACAGTTGAAATCTTTCCAGGGAAAGCATTGAACATAAACAATAACATGGAAAAATTACAATAGGAAAAGCCAATCAAAACTTTATAACAACATTCTTCTGGATATGCATGGGAATACACTGACATGAAAGGAATTAGCCTTAAGACTTGTATACATCACATTTACATTGAGGAAAATTGTAAACCTATCAGACAACCTCAAAGAAGGATGAATCCATATTTTAGGGAAATTGTGAAACAAGAGTTGCAAGAATTGTTGAATGTAAACTTCATTTACCCAATTTCAAACAGCTAGTGGATTTCTCCTCTAGTGATTGTGCCTAAAAAGAATGGTAATTGGAGGGTATGTATTGATTATCGAGAATTGAATAAAGCTACCCTGAAAGATCATTTTCCTTTTCCCTTTATAGATAAAGTGTTAGATACATTAGTAGGTAAGAAGTATTTCTCATTTTTGGATGGTTTTAGTGGTTATAATCAGATTCAGGGAGCACCTGAAGATCAAGATAAAACCACATTCACTTGCCCATGGGGAACTTATGCCTACCAAGTACTCCGTTTTGGCTTGTGCAATGCACTTGCAACATTCCAAAGAGTAATACTAGGAATTTTTTCTGATCTAATACATGATTGTGTATAGGTGTATATGGATGACTTTACAGTTTATGGGAATACATTTGAAGAAGCTTTAGAAAATTTGGAAAAAGTTCTTAAAATATGTAAGGAAGCAAACCTTTCACTAAGCCATGAAAAATGTTTTATGATGTTTATAGAAGGGATTGTTTTAGGACATCACATTTCAGGAGATGAAATTAAGGTTGATAAATCTAAAGTTGAAATCATCTCTAAATTATCAGTTCCAAGTTGTCAAAAGGATGTTAGAAGTTTTATAGGATTCACGGAATACTATGGAAGATTTATAGAAAATTTCACTAAACTAGCATCCCCACTCTTCAAATTACTCATGAAAGATTGTGAATTTAATTGGAATTCTGACTGCTAGTTGGAATTTGAGACTTTAAAAGAAAAAATTTATGAGGCACCCATCTTAAGAGGTCCAAATTGGAAACTACCTTTTTCATATTTCAACAAATGCTTCAGATACAGCTCTGGGAGCTGTATTAGGACAAAAAGATTTGATCCCTTATGCCATCTATTACACAAGCAAGAATTTGACTCCCGCCGAGTTAAATTACACCGTAACTAAAAAGGAATTCTTAGCTGTTGTTCATGCTATCAACAAGTTCAGACATTACTTAACAGGCTATGAAACTTTTGTTCATACAAATCAATCTGAAATTAGGTACTTAATGAATAAACCTATTACTAATGGCGGAGTTACAAGATGGTTATTAATCCTGCAAGAATTCAACATCACTGTTCTAGATAGACCTGGAAAACAAAACACATTTGTTGATTTCTTGTCTAGAATTCAAAATATAAAAGATGACACTCCAGTTGAAGATAAATTACCTGATGAATATCTTTTTGCAGTAACTACTCAAACCCCTTGTTTTGCAGATATTCCTAATTACTTAGTCACAGGAAAATTACCTTCACATTTGTTTCCTAAGGAGAAAAGAAAAATCATTCAAACAAGTGCAAGTTACTCATGGATTACTAATGAGTTGTATAAAACAGGTCCAGATCTCATGATCAAAAGATGTGTTCGAGAAGATGAAATGCCTGAAATTCTTAAGGCATGTCATGATGAACCTTGTGGTGGACACTTTGATTACAAGAGGACAGCCTATAAAATCCTTCATTTAGGATATTATTGGCCCTCCATCTTTAGAGATACCAAAGAATATGTCAAAAGGTGTGATAGTTGCCAAAGGGAAGGGAAACATGCTCCTTCAGATGAAATTCCACTACAAACTCACGTACTCATTGAACCTTTTAAAAAACGGGCCTTGGATTTTGTTGGAACAATTAATCTTCCATCTAAACAAAAGAAGTATATTTTGGTATGTATCGATTATGTCACCAAATGGGTAGAGGCTAAAGCATTACCTTTTGCTAATGAAAAAATTGTAGTTAATTTTCTTTTTGAGGGCATCTTCACTCGTTTTGGTGTTCCAAGAGAAATTGTGACACATCAAGGATATCAATTTACATCTAAAATGGTAGAGAGACTTGTGGAAGAATACAAGAGAAAACATAGAAATTCTACTCCTTACCATCCACAATCAAATAGTCAAGTTGAATCTACCAATAAGGTGATTGAAGTAATTCTCACTAAGATTGTACATATACATAGAAGAGATTGGGCAGAAAGGCTTCCTGAAGCCTTATGGGCCTACAGAACTACATGGAGGAACACAACAGGACATACTCCCTATGATCTTGTTTACGGAAAGCAATTCATGTTCTCTATAGAGTTTCAAATCAAAACCTTCAAGATGGCAGTCCAATTGGGACTGGATTTATTAGAAGCACAAAAACATAGATTGGAACAACTCAATGAGCTTGATGAAATCAAGTAAGATGTAGTTCAAAGAACTAGTTTAGTCCAACAGCAAAGGTATAAATGGCATGATAAGTATATCAAGGAGAAGAAGTTTCAAGCAGGGGATTGGGCACTTATGTTTGATTCAAAATTCAAAGGTTTTCAAGGGAAGTTTCAGACTCATTGGCTTGGGCCATATGAGATTGAAGAAGTCTTTAATAATGGAGCAGTGAGAATAAAGACAATAGATGAAAGAAAGGTAGCTCTTCTCGTGAATGTTCATCAATGAAAGATATATCATAAGCCAATTTCAAGAGAGGATTTTGTTAGAATTTTCCAAGATAACACTAAAATGAATTTGGTGAAGAAGAATTCTTCTTCTCCACTAACTTAGTTTTTCTTGTATATATATATATATATATGAAAGCCAATTTTTCATTGGCATACTTATACAGGAAATACAGGGTGAAAATCAGAGATTTCTAACATCCTATATTTCCTATTTTCTTTCTGTAATAAGTAGAGACATAAAACTACATTCATTTGAAGTTCCTAATCTACAAATTCATTTCATTGCATCTCATCTCACTTCACTTTCATTCCCTTTCACTATTATATTCCATTTCCATTCACATTCATGTTCCATAGCCATACTTCATATTTATCATGTTCTACAGTTGATTCCATTCCACAACTAATTTGATTTTGTAGCCATATCTCATTCTGCAACTCTGTTCCAAACAAATGATGATTGCAAGGAATTGAAGAAAATTGTTTTTGAAAATCGATATGCTAAAAAGGGTATCTGTGGATCAAGATCAAAGAAAACAAAAAACGAAAAGGTTAAATTCTAAGAGGTAAAATGCAAAAAATTATTTTAAATAGAAAGGTTAGAACATAAAGCATGTATAATATGGGCATTCATATGTTTCCTTGATGAATCATCATTTGATTTGATTGCAATCTCCATCGTACTGCATATTTGCCACATCCTCCATATTTTGTCACGTAACGGTCCATAGTTAACTCCCTCATTGTTTTTAATAGTCATGACTACGATGTGACATACTTGTCCGGGTTTCTCCAAAACCCCTACCATCTACTTATTTCATACAAACCTACAGTTCCTTTCACCATATTCGCAGTCGGTCCATTTCATAAACCAGGAAGGGTAATTCTGAAGGTTGAGAAACTCTACGTAGTAGAAGGCATCGGGCTCATTTTCAGATCAGAACCGGTAGTAGCAAAGTATATGGAAGAATACCCACAGCTCAAGGAAATGTTGCAGAAGGATGGATGGCTCAAATTCATCGAGAAATTTGATGGTTTTTATAAGGAGATTACAAAAACCTTTACTAGATCCTTTGATGGCACAAAGGTATAAATTGGAGATATTAAGTTTGCAGTGACTGAGTCATTCATAACCGAGGCTACAGAACTTCCAAGGCGTGGTGAAAGATGGTTCAAAAACAAGGAATTACACAGTGAATCATGGAAAGTAGTACTGACAAACCCAGGTATGGATGTCTGTGTTTTTAGAAAATGAATTCCCATTTCAGCTCGTAAAAGTAAGTGGAGGAACATGCTTTTGATATTATAGAAATTTATCACCTGTGAAGGGAGATTCGGTTGCATGTATGTCTACCATATCTATTTACTGATGAATTTCCTAGAAAACGGAGAAATCAATCTTCCTTTCTTCCTGCTAAATAGTTTAAGAAGGATGGCCTCAAATGTGCGAAAGAAAATAGAGTTCATAGATACAACCATGTACCATCATGGGTTTATAAGGGTATAGATTGAGTTTCATTTAAAAGGCACAGGAGATGCCTAGGAGAATTTCCTCATTAGAAACCATGTCCAAGAAGCACTAGAGTCACCTAAAGAAGATAATGTTAGAAGAAGCAGAAGAAAGAAGATTGGTATAACTATTAAAGATGGACCTGAGTATTCATTACAGAAAGATGATGAAAAATTAATCTCTGAAGAATTGACAGAAATTAGGAAGCAAATCAGGGCAAGAGGAAAAATAAGAAAGGAGAAAAAGGTCACAGAAGAGGAGAATATAAGTCATCCACAACCTAGAAGAAGCTCTAGGCTCCGAGGTTTGGTAAAGAAAACATCGCCAAAAGGGAGAGAGTTTATAAACTTAAATGAGGAAACCCCAGAAACATCTCCTGTTAATATTCCTTCTGAACACAATCCTTAAAGTTCTCCTGATCATTATTTTGAAGGTAGCCCAAGCAAAAGATCTCCAGGCATAGACCCAGTGCAACAACAAATATATGATTATATAGAATCAATGGAGAAGAGAAGTGCCTCAATGAACCCAGAATCTTCTATCAATCCACAAGAACCTGTAATTAACTCTCTCAAACAGGAAATTTATGAATTAGAGATATTTAACAGACATATCAAACAAGGGAATGAAACCTTGAAGGAACAAAATAAATTGGACAAGGCAATTCATGATAAAACCATTCTGCATCTAGGACTGTGGTATAAGAAAAACAGGAAGTTGAAAAGAAAGAATAAGATTCTGAACAGAACAGTCATTAACCTCAAGTACAGGCTTCTTATGAGGAAACCCAGAATGACAGTCACTTCAAAAAAGAGAAAAAGAAGAAAATTGGATGTACTAGCAGAGGTGTTTGAGCAAATGCATTAGAGAAGAAAAACTCACATTTTTGACAAATTGCATGAGGACATGCAATGATTTTGTAGTGGGGGTAAGTTGAACCTCAGAATTACCTTCCCATTGACATTTGTTCTCACCTTTTTCTCTCATTTTCTCATAAGACTACAAATCCAATCAATGATAAATGCTAGGTTGTCTTAGGAAAGTATTAAAATGATCACCATGTTATATTTTCATGTTCTTGCTATTTTAATAGTTTTTTGCAAATTAGCTACAGAACGCAGCTTCTTCTGCTGCTAACTATGGATTCTGTAGCTACTCTCATGGTTTGGCAGTTTACAAGTGTCAAATGAAGAACTGGGCCACATGGGCATTTCCAGAATCATCTCCACATGGATTATATCCTATTCACTCGGTCGAGATTGATAGAAAAGCATGCCTAAAGTCATGGTCAACGATGGAGTCAAGTATGTTATCTAGAAGCAGTAGGAATCTTGATTTGATCTTTCGTATCTAATCAAGAGTCTAATAGTTCTATTGAAGAGTTAATTCGAATTAAGCAACCTGTAGCTGATCAAAAGTTAAACAATCCTATTAAAATTCGAATTAAGCCACATGTAGCTGATTAGAATTTAAACAGTCCTATTACAATTCGAATTAAGGCACTTGTAGCAAGTTTTTCT
Organism: Pinus taeda; assembly: GCA_000404065.3. Lineage (NCBI taxonomy): Eukaryota > Viridiplantae > Streptophyta > Pinopsida > Pinales > Pinaceae > Pinus > Pinus taeda. The sequence goes on from APFE030417042.1 coordinate 205,769, forward strand.
CATAAACAGTCATGTTAGATTTAATTAGAATTAGCCACTTGTAGCAAGTTTTTCTCTTAAAACAGTTATGTTATTTTCCTATAAATATCGGTTGCATGAAACCGAGAAGTAGTTAGAAGCTAGAAGGAATTACAAGCTTTTGCTGATAATCTGTATTCAGACTTCATTTTGTTCATAATACAAACTTTGTTTTTTCAGTGGTGGTTTAAAGTGCATCTTTAACTAGCTAGCATTCAGCCACATTAGTTGCAAAGGGCCCCTGCACTGAAGGAGGTTTTTCACTTGTTGTTTTCAGGTTAATTTCTATTACTCTATTTTCCACAAGTCCGTTTTCTCTAATTTAGAATGATGTTTCATTTCAGTTTGTAACCAATAGTGTAAGGATAAAATCACAACTTTGCAGCCTTGTTCTTCTAAGATATTTTATGGAAAAAAGACTGAATGAAGATTGAAGTAATAAGAATACACAATTGCTTAGTTTTCTTACTGTTTTGTTACTCATTTTCTTAGCATAGAATTGCCAATTAGTTGTATTAATAGATGTTCTCAAAACCATTTCAAAATGATGATGATTCTAACTTAAATGGTTAAATATCTAATTCATGCAGTGATTGCATTTACTCAATAAATTGTTAGTTTTACATGCTTTTACCTTTTCTTTTTTACTTTCAGGTCCTTAGTTGCATCACTGACATTCCAAAAAATCATTTCAAAGAGATTAATTCTATCATATTCCAAAATTGAATGGTTGAATGTTTAAACGAATGCAATTACTGAGTTACCTTCTGCATCAATATCATTTCTGGTTTTAAGAATTATATTCATGGATTAGGACTAATGGTAAGATAAGATAGATGCTTTGTTTTCTTATTAGGTTCTAACTAGTTAACAGTTCTTGGTCCATTTTTAGGAGATTATACTAACTTCGGAACCTTTCCTTTCCTTTAAAATTCATTAGATCCATTTAAATCTTTCATAGATTGTATATTCTTAGACATCAAAGAATAGAAACCCCCCAAACAAACATAAAAATACAAAACAACGAAGTAAGAGAAAAGTTAACTAAGCACATATAGTGCATCACACTTCATCAGTCTACAAACCTTAGTTGATAATTCATGCAAGCAATTTAGGATGCTAAATTGACTAAACAAAAACTCACACTTATTGATATTTACTAACAACTAGTGCTTCTTTGGTGTCTCTAGAACTTGTGTCAAATGTGATATGTGCTCCTCTTAAGTAGCAATATATACCACTATATCATCCAAATAGACAATAATAAATGAATGTATAAAAGGGCATAATATAGCATTCATTAACCTCGTGAATGTAGCTGGTGCATTGCATATACCAAATGGCATGACTAACCACTTATACATCTAGGTATCTTCTTCTCTGACTTGAACCTAGTGATAACCATACTGCTAGCTTGGTTAATTATTTCACTTTTTGCAACTAATCCAAGAGATCATCTATTTTGGGTAGTGGGTACTTGTCCTTGAGCATAATTTTTTTCAACATCTTCCAAGTCCCATCCTTCTTTGGCACAACGATGATGGGTGACCCACATGGTGATGTAATCAGTCGAATGACTCCTTGTTCCAGTAATGGTTGCAACTGTTTCTTCACCTCACTTGCTTCTATAATCAAGTACATATACAACCTATTTCTTGGTAATGGGGAGTCTGGTAATAGCTAGATCTTGTACTCCACTTACCTCTTGGGTGGTAGCCCTTTAGGCTCCTAGAACACATGCCTATATGCATGTAGAAGTTATTCTAGTTGCTATTTTTGTTTCTTAGTACATGCCTCTATTGATGCCTTTCCTTTTACTGGCTCTTCTACAGATTGATTTTCTCTTAAAAACAATAAAACAAACTTCTAGTTATAACGGATTTTGGCTTGGCTGACACTTTCAAGTGATTTTTTTTACTTTCCTTTATATGTGTTGATGGTGAACAATTTTCAATCCTTAACAAGCTAGTATTTTTTGGATCTTTGCATGAATATATCATCTTGTATGTACATGTAGGTACTTCCAAAAACCACTCGACATATATGAAGGGGAACCACATCTAGTTCTATTTTATCAATAAAATCAGCACTGATAGAAAATCTAATTGTGCACTATTTTGTTACCTTTAACTCTGCATCCTTATTTACCCATCCTAATGGATATGGGCTTCGGTGATCATGAAATTCCTATCCAAATTTGCTGACCAAATATGCTACAGTTATATTCTCATATGAGCCTGAGTCAAATAGAGCATCAATCTTGATCTTCTTGACCTATATCTTTATGTGGAAGAGTTTGGCCATTTATTTCTCTTCATGTTGTTCAAGGCTATTAACATTCACCTCCTTATACACTAACATACAAATGGTCTTCTCATCCACATCTGAGTTGCTTTAAACCTGGTTGCTCGAATCAGTGGCCATGAGATTCTTCTTCTTATTATCATTCTTTTTTTCTTTGGATTAAGATCTAGATGCAACTTCCAACACTTCTCCTCGGTACGACCATAAATTTTGCATTGATTGGATTGATTGTTGGGATCCTTACTCTTATGTGTTGTCGCTTCTATCTTTTTATTTTCCCCCCTTTCCACTTCTTCTTCCCCTCCTTAGAAGCATATTGTTTCTCCTTCTACTTTGATCCACTTGATTTCCCTTTCTTCAGACCTATGTTCTCCATTTACTTTATCGGTACACAAGCCTTGCCCACCAATCTAGGAATGGACAACATCACTTGCTTCCGCAAATGGATATGTAGGCCCCCTAGATACTTCAAGAGTAAATCTAGGTTCTTTGGGGAGATACCCAACATTATGTCCTTTTTTTTAACTATATGGTGTACTCTAATACACTCTTCCCTTGATTTTGCCTAAAGTAGTGCTACCAGATCCACTAGTTCTCTACATACCTAATAGGGTCAAATTGTGAATTTATGATGGTTTTAAAATCCTCCCACTTCATCACTGAAGGATATCCCTTCAACCTCAAGGTCTCCATGTGGCTTCCCCACTAGGTTAGGGCATGTCCCTCTAATTTCAGTCGCACAAACGAAATGTTTTCTTCTTCCTGTATATGATGAACACTAAAATAGGATTTTAATTGTTGAAATTAGTGATTTAGCTTTAGAGTGTAGATATCACCTTGGTACAACTTGATATTTACCTTCACTTCCATTTTGAAGAAGGACTATGAATGGTTCATGGTATTCGAACTAGGTTGATGTCTTTTAGGTCCTTTCTTTAGTTCATTCTTTGTTTCTTCCCAATCTCTTGATCTCTCTGATCTGAATTGGATCCTAGAAACTCTCTAAGTTTTCATGATTGTTTCAAATTATGCTAAAAAATTCAAGTCTTAGAAAAGATCGAAGCTATTAGACGGAATCCTCATAACATTGCAGTTGTGGCCAGAGCAGAGCAACGAGGACCCTTGGTCAAGCGCGCAGACTGTTGGCCCATGGTAAAGCGCAATGGCACAAAACTAGCAAAATGGAGGCTATTTTAGAAAACATGTGTGGATTCTGATACGCGATGAGAACTAATCATGTATTGCAGGGCATCCCCCTCAGTGAAGGAAAGCCCCGAAGCACCTAGACCTGAAATCGCTATAAAATTCAGAAAAGTAACTGTTTCAGTTCCGTAGCACGGGATTCCCCAAAACTGGCAGGATATCATAAGGCTTCGAGGTGGTAAGAAGTTTTGACTGAATCCAACCCTATGCCACACATCGAGCGACATGCGTTCAGTGGAAGAGAGAGAAAACTGCCCGTATCGGACGGGTAAACGTCGTGCGACTTGTCTACTTGATATGAAGGACGACTGTAGGATTTGGGGGGTCCAAATCGATGACGAAGATGTGTCCCAATGAGTGACCGAATTTGATAGTTCAAAAAGCAAGATGACAAGGGAGTTGAAGTACGACGTGGATGATGAGTTGGCAAACGATTCGTGTTCGTGGGTGATCCTGAAGCAAACATATTTAACAACCATTCAAATATGATTTAGGGAATCTGACACCTAGTTCGTTAGCAAACAGGTGGCCACCTCCCTACGAGGCGTTACCTAGTGATGATGACGCAAAGCAAAGGAATTCGAACAGATAGAGGAACGGAAACCAGAAGGCCGAGAAGCAAAAATGAGCAGTCAAAGAAAAAACTGGCTTTAAAGCCATGAACTGACAGAAGCAGAACACAGAGGCAGACAATGAAGAGACGCAGAAAGCTAATAGCAAAGAACAAAGAGTAGAAGTCGAGCTGACCTGAAGGTAGCATCAAGCCAAACAAAGTCGGAGAGAGTCAAAGAATCTGTGTACTCCATTGAAGGCTTGAGAGATTCAAGAAAACTCCTCGGCATAGGCCTGTCATACTACTGTGACCCTCAGAGGTCGAGTCTCAGTAAGGAGATTCTATGCACTCCATTCCTACTGACTCCATTTTGTTTAGTGAGTCTCAAATCGAGCTCACTGTTGTAAAAACTCTGCTTGAAAACATAATAGAGAGGCCACCACCGAAAGGCCAGACCAGGAGACGTAGCCCAGGAGCATTGGGTGAACTACTTATTAAACTTGTTTTGTTTACATGTTTGACTGTTATGTTTTCTCTAATTGCCTCAGTGTCTATGTATTCTATCAATCTTATCAATCTGTTGCATAAGTAACATAGGCACATCCATGCACATGAGTCTGTAATACCTTTCATTCTTTATCCTGGATAAATTGCAGGTCAAGTGGTGTTAGAGCACTAGGATATTAAGGTTAGACAAGCTTGTGCTAGATTTTGTTGTTGAATGCTAACTAGATCAAAGCTTAAATTAGTAGAAGGAGAATTGGCTGAAACTAACCCAGAAATTGGAAGAGTCTATTCTAAGAGGAAAATGTCAGAAGAAAATCCCTTGGAATCAGACCCCCAGTTCATGGATAGTTTTATGACCCTGAAATCCATGGTGGAGGAAATGTATAAGGACTTTAAGAGACATAGAGATGAGGATTCATCAAGCTCCAAACAAGAAAAAGGAGTAGAAGAATCTCTCCTCCATTACCACTCCAAAGGCAAAGGGAAAGAAGAAAAATTTCTCACACCTCCTAATAGCCCTGAAAATAAAAGAAAACATCTTTGATTAAATTAGATGTTAAATTTGATTTACCAATATATGATGGAGAGTTGAATGTAGAGAAGTTGGATAATTTGATCAAATAGATTGATGTTTATTGCAGAGTGCAAAGCATTGACTCAGATAAGAGTAAGATTCAGTTAGTCAGCCTATGCCTTGGAGGCACTGCCTTGGTATGGTGGGAAGGCAGGACACAAGCTGACATGAAGAAACATGGTAGGATTCTTTCCGTCTGGAGTGAAATTGTTTCTGCAATTAAAAAGCAATTCTATCCACTAGCCTACATGCAGCAAGCCATGATGAGCTAGCAAACTCTTCGACAACTAAAAGAGAAAAGTGTACAAGGTTTCACCCAAGAATTTAGGAAAAGAGCTTTGATTCTAAGAATTTCTTTAGACTCACCTGAGACTCTATTGAAGTATATAGGTGGTCTACACAGCTACATGAGGCATGTTATTTTCATGTTTAATCCCACTAGCATATATGAGGTATCCGTTCAGGCTATGCATCTAGAAGCTAGAGGTAAGAATGGGAACCTAGAAGTTAGGGGATCATCCCAACCCACTGCAAGCAAAAATGAGAAAAGAAAGCATAAATGGAAAGAGAGGAAGACACACACTGTATAGAAGAGCAAGTCCTCATGCACTCACTATAAGAAGGATGGGCATGACAATGAACACTGTTGGATTTTGCACCCGAAGATGAAACCTAAGAAGTTCGAGGGAAAGAAGAAAAAGATTGTTGTAGCTATTCAAAAGGATTTGGGGTCAAACTTAGGAGATGAAGAAACAATCGTAGCCACAGGTATAAAAGGTAAAAATTCTGAAGCATCTACTAGTATTTCTGCACAATCTACTGATAATGAAGAAAATGAGAGGAAAAAACGTGAGCTTTTTCATATTCGATTCATTTCAAATCATCTAAAGATTGATACTTTGTTTGATAGTGGCTCACAAGTAAATTTAATTTCTAAAGCAATTGCAAAGAAGTTGGGATTACTACCACACCTCACAAGAAACCATATCCATTAGGTTGGCTATGTGACAAAGCAAAGCTACAAGTGACTAGACAATGTAAACTTGAGTTTTCTTTTGGGTCAGCATTTGTAGATGAGGTTGAGTTAGATATAGTTCCTTTGGATATATGTGGAATTGCTTTAGGGAGTCCTTACTTGTATGATAGAAAAGATATTTTCTATAGAGCTGAGAACAAGTATCTACTCATTAAAGATGGAATCGAATATATTGTAAGAGCTCATAAGCTTAAGAATAATTATACTCTCATAAACTCAGGGTAGATAAAACAAATTGTAAATTCATGCAAACAATTTTTACTCATGGTTGTAAAGGAAAAGAAACCTGATAAAACCAATGTATTTGAGGGTTGTGATGCTAAACAGCAAGCTGATTTAGAAAAAGTTGTTTCAGAGTATGATGTATTGTTTCAAGAACCTAAAAGTCTACCACCCAAAAAAGAAATAGTGCATGATATTAATTTGCAGCAAGATGCTCCATTGCCTAACATCGAAATGTACAGGTTGTCCACCTTAGAGAATGCAGAAATCAAGAAGAAGGTATAGGAGCTGCTCGAGAAGGGGTTCATCAGACCTAGCACATCACCATGTGTGTCTCCAATTGTTTTCGTGAAGAAGAAAGATGGCTCGTGGAGAATGTGCATTGATTACCGAGCACTGAATAAGATAACGATAAAAAATCATTATCCCCTTCCTCACATAGATGATCTACTAGATTAGTTGAAAGAAGTTGTTTATTTTTCCAAGTTAGAATTGCATAGTGGCTATTATTAGGTCAGAGTTGTAGAGCAATATGCATGGAAGACTGCTTTCAAAACAAAGCAGGGATTGTATGAGTGGCTGGTTATGCCTTTTGGCTTAACTAATGCTCCGGCTACTTTCATGAGAGTAATGAATGATGTACTCAGACCTTTTCTTGATGATTTTGTTATTGTATATCTGGATGACATTCTTATATTTAGCAAAATGTGGGAAGAACATTTAAAGCATGTTAAGCAGACACTAGATGTTTTGAAAAGAGAAAAAAATTATGTTAAACTCTCAAAATGTGAATTTGGCAAAAAATCTTGGAATTATTTGGGACATATAGTAGGGGGTGGTGAATTGAAGATAGATCCCTCTAAGGTTGTAGTCATTGTAAACTGGCATAAACCCGAATCTTCTACAGAAGTTAGAAGCTCCTTAGGAGCAACACAATATTGGAGAAAGTTTATTTCTAACTTTTCCTTAATTGCAACTCCCTTACATGCTTTAACAGGATTGAACAAGGTGTTTCATTGGGGAGGCAAATAGCAGAAAGCCTTCGACACCTTGAAAGAAAAGATTAGTACAACACTAGTACTAGCACTGCCCGACCTTCAAAGACCATTTGAGATTGAAACAGATGCCAGTGACTATGCCATGGGAGCAGTGTTGATACAGCACGGTAAACCCATATGTTATCATTCTGAGACATTTAATTCTGCAGTAGTTAA
>APFE030417042.1:216582-249173 GCA_000404065.3 Pinus taeda
TGCATCTACTATACTTAAGCATAATTCAGTATTGCATGAGAGCTACATTGAACAATATGCTCAAGATATAGATTTTAAGGATGTATATGCAACTTTAAGTCAAGGCAAACGAGTAGAAGAATTTGATTATCATATTAAGGACCAACTCTTGTATCATTTTGGGAAGTTATGCATTCCACAAACTGAAAGAGTAAATATAATTCGAGAAGCACACACTTCTCTAATATCAGGTCACTTTGGAGTAAGTAAAATGGTTGCAAAGTTGCAAAGATTTTGTTATTGGCCAAAAATGAATGAGACAATTTCTAGATATGTAAGAGGGTGTACCATGTGTGCTAAAGCAGGCCAACAATAGAAAACTAGGCTTGTACACTCCACTACCAGTTCCTTCTCATCCTTGGGAAAGTGTTTCCATGGACTTTGTTAAAGGACTACCTAAATCTAGGAAAGGGCATGACTATTTATATGTTGTTGTGGATACGTTCAACAAAATGTGTATTTTAATACCTTGTAACAAACAGATTACAGCTGAACAAACTGCAAAGTTTTTCTTTCAACATGTATGGGTTCATTTTGGATCACCCACTTCCATAATATCTGATCGAGATACCCAATTTGTTGGGAAATTTTGGTCAAGTTTGTGGGAATTGATGGACACCAAGCTGAAGAAAAGCATAGCTTTTCATCCTCAAATAGATGACCAAATAGAAGTGGTCAACAGGACAGTGATCCAGTTGCTCATAAGCTGTTGCAGCAAGCATCCCAAACTTTTGGGATGAACATTTATGTTATGTGCAGCATGCTTACAACCGAGCTAAACATTCTTCTACACAAAGATCTCCTTTTGAGACCTGTTTTGGTTTCACACCAAGGTCTCCCTTGGATTTTGTCTTTGGTAAAGACATAGCAGTTGATGGACATAGTGATGTGGACAAGGAAACCAAGTTCATTGAACAAATCCAAGAGATTCACCAGGCAGTACAGGAACCGTTGGAAAAGAGCCAAGCCAAGTACAAGGCAAGGCATGACAATCATCGGATGGAGCATAGTTTCCAAGATGGTGACCAAGTCTGGTTGTATATCAGCAAAGATAGAATGCAAAGTGAAGGTAAGAAGCTGAAGCCAATAAGGTATGGACCTTTCAATATACTTGAGAAAATTGGTGAGAATGCTTTTCACCTTGATCTACCAGCTTACATGCACATCTACTCAGTTGTTAATGCAGACAGCTTTAGACTATTTGAACCTTCATTAATTGAAGATCCCGCAGAGCAGAGTCAATTGCCTTCTATTGGTGATCTGTCACCTAAATATCTTAATGAGTTGCAAGAAGATACAGTTCTGGATAGGAAGGTAAGAACTACATGCAGAGGGGATGTTGAGTAGCTCAGGATCGAACTCAAAGGTTCAAAGCCAAGCAGTGAAAAATGGATAGAAATTGAGCAAGAGAGGAAGCAATACCCTCACTTGATTGATGCTTGAAAGAAAACCAACTTTCGGTGGTCTAAAATCTTTTTTCAGTGGGAAGTTCATGATCCAAATTGGATCCTAGAAACTCTCTAAGTTTTCATGACTATCTCAAATTATGCTAAAAGATTCAAGTCTTAGAAAAGATTGAAGCTATCAGAAGGAATCCTCTTAACAATTGCAGTTGTGGCCAGAGCGTAGCAACGAGGACCCTCGGTCAAGCGCGCAGACTGTTGGCCCATGGTACAACACAATGGCACAAAACTGGAAAAACTGGAGGCTACTTCGGAAAACAGAGGTGGATTATGATACGCGATTAGTGCTACTTGCATATCGCAGGGCGTCCACCTAGTGAACGAAAGCCCCGAAGTGCCCGGACCCAAAATCGCTATAAAATTCGAAAAAGTAATTGTTTCAGTTTCGTAGCGTGGGATTCCCCAAAACTGGTAGGATATCGGAAGGCTTCGAGGCGGTAAGAAGTTTTGACTGAGTCCTACGCGATGCCACACATCGAGCGACACACGTCTGGCGGAAGAGAGAGAAAACCGCCCGTATCGAACGGGTAAACGTCGTGCGACTTGTCTGCTTGATATGAAGGACGACTGTAGGATCTGGGGGGTCCAGATCGACAGCGGAGATGCGTCCCGATGACTGACCAGATTTGAAAGGTCAAAAAGCAAGATGACAGGGGATTTGAAGTTCAACGTGGATGATGAGTTGGCAAACGATTTGTGTTCGTGGGCGATCTTGAAGCAAACAGATTTAACGACAATTAGAATATGATTCAGGGAATTTGACACCCAGTTCATTAGCAAACAGGTGGCCACCTCCCTACGAGGGATTACCCAGTGATGATGATGTAGAGCAGAGGAATTCAAACGGGTAGAGGAAAGGAAACCAGAAGGTCTGGAAGTGGAAACGAGTAGTCAAAGAACAAACTGGCTTTAAAGCCATGAACTAACAGAAGCAGAACACAGAGGCAGACAACGAAGAGATGAAAAAAGCTAATAGCAGAGAACAAAGAGTAGAAGCCGAGCTGAATTGAAGGCAGCATCGAGCCAGATAGAGCCAGAGAGAGTCAGAGAGTCTGTGTACTCCATTGAAGGCTTGAGAGGTTCAAGCAAACTCCTTGGCATAGGCCTGTCATATTACTATGACCCTCAGAGGTCGAGTCTCAATAAGGAGAGTCTATGCACTCCATTCCTACTAACTCCATTCTGTTTAGTGAGTCTTGAATTGAGCTCACTGTTGTAAAAACTCTACTTGAAAACATAATAGAGAGCCCACCACTGAAAGGCTAGACTAGGGGATGTAGCCCAGGAGCATTAGGTGAACTCCTTATTAAAATTGTTTAGTTTACATGTTTGATTGTTATGTTTTCTCTTATTGCCTCAGTATCTATGTATTCTAGCAATATTATCGATCCGTTGCATAAGTAATATAGGCACATCCATGCACATGAGTCTGTAATACCTTTCATTATTTGTCTTGGATAAATTCCATATCACTCTCCTTTGGTCGATCCTCTGCATTAGAACCTCCATCTTCTTTGAATAACCTAAGCTTATTTCTCATGGTTGACATGAGTAGATTCACATTAGAGCTTATATTGACAACTTGTGTTTCTAGCCGTGAAAACCTCTCCTTTGCAGGATCACGAGGGTGATTCACATATTTGTTAGCCATGAGAAGGGTCTTTTGAATTTTGTCTTAGCCTATCTATATCCTCTAAAAATATCCAAAATATACCCAAAGAAACCCAATTCGATTCCAATATAATCTATAAATTGGTTTGGATATTCCATTGGGCAGTTCGTCACAACAAATTTGATAAAGTATACTTAAAATTTAAATCTACACTATGGGGGTTTATTACTTTTTAGATTTATGGATATATAAATTATTGTTTATTGAGTATGCATGTAACTAATAATTATGCAGAAAAAAAAGAACAATGAAATAAATGATCACAAACCATGATTGATAAAATATATATCTTGGGAAACACTTTTGGGAGAAAGCCTAGCTGGAAGGTGAGGTCACTCTACTCTCTTACTTTGAATAGAAAATGGTTGTGAGTACAAAGAAGTATGGTCTATGGCCCATGGGCTACTACAGTGCAAAAATCCTCTCTGTGTGCTCTCTCCCTATCTATCTCAACTACTCTGCTTGTCTATGGAACATGATACACTCAAAAAGAATGGAAGCCCTTTTCCTCCTAGTGGTTTGGTTATAACACAACCCAATAGCCTACTAGTGGTTAGGTTTGACTCCCTAAACTCTTAACTAGGTTTGTGATTTGTACTCTTCTAGAGTCTTCTTCATCATAATCATGTGGATATCCCCTTTTTCATGAGTTATGGGGGCTAATGTGACATCCTCTTTAATTATAGTGGCCAAAAAAAGAAGGTCAAATTCTTAGTGGCATAACTTTTGCATATAGATTCTGATTGAGACAATTCTTGTTTTGTTGGAAAGGTCTGTTTGTGTAGAATAGGAAAAAAAGGTGTTGCACTTTACCTCCAAAAAATGTCATTTGATGCTTAAAAATTCTCCTAGAAGTTTTATACCCCAATTTTCCAAACTGGGTCCCCTAGATAGAAAATGTTTTGTGAGTTAATTCCTCCACTTTTCCACTCTAAAAGCATCAAGATGGATTGCAAAAAAAATATAATGATCCAATATGGTTAAAGATACAAGGGTTTGGACATTAATTATTTTAAAATATGCATAATATGGTTTATTCTCATTATATTTTGTTATTTCATAATATGATGATTATCGTTCAATATCCAAGCCATTTTAAAAAGTATATTTGAAGTTTGAAGGATGTTTTTGGCTGAAATATATGGGTGATTTGAAAGCATACTGCTAGGGTATGAATGAAAAATTGTCAAGAATTATAGAGTTTTATATACATAATTGTGATTTTTGAGTTTTAGATATATATAAACTTTTATGCTTTATTAAAAGAAAAAGATAAAATAGCTTTCGATTATTTCCAATATATTTATTAATTGATATTTTATGGTAATTTAGGCTAAATTTGAAATTATTAGTATATATTTAGTAGCTATTGTATACCTCCTATTGTCTCTGGTGAAAATCACAATTTGTAATCTTTAATAATAGAATAAGGCTACATGTCGATGGTTTATGGGATATTATATTGAATGGGTTTGAAGAATCCCCCAAATCAAGTAGTCTATGAGGCCATGATTTGATATTAGAGGAATCAACTAATAACAAATAGAAATGATGATGCAACATTGTTTATTATTCAACAAGGCTTGGATGAAAGCATTCTTCCCTAAATTGTAATAGCAACCAAGTCCAAAGAAGCTTGGGATATTCTAAAGATGACATATAGTAAAAGGAAAGCAACACCAATCAACCTCAAGCTAAGTCATAGAGCATTGTCGTTGTTAATGAAGTGGTTGTTATAACAAAAGAAGTAGAATAAAATAATTGGAGAAGTTGTGGAAAAATATTTTGAAGCAGAATAACACATAAAAGACATGGACATTGTAGTTGTCCAAAACACTAGAGAGAAGTTAGAGGAAGAAATTGTAGAAGAAAAAGGTGACTCTATACAAGATAAAAGAGCATAAACATGTTGAAGAAAGTGACTATGTAGATACACAAGTAAATGATGAAATTGAAGTTCAAGTTGAAAATGAAACTACCCTCGCAACAATAGCAATGTTAGGGAAATGTAACAATGGAAGTTTTTGAAGGCATGAATTAGGAAAATGTAGCAATGGAAGTTGTTGAAGGCATGAATGAAGTAGATTTAACATGTTTTGAGGAGTGGCTTGCAAATTCCAGGTATGATGAGTGTGAAATTGGTTATGGAAAAGTTATCATAACTACATCAAAAGAAGGAATGAAAAACATAAGTAAGCATCGAAGTTGTTGAAGCTATGGTAGCAAAGGAGGAAATGAAAGAAAACGAAAATGTTGTTTTTGATCTTAAAGGAGTTGATAAAAATGTTCAGTCAACAGTAGCTAAAGTGCAAGCAAATGTAGATGAAGAGGATAAAGAAGATGAGAAAATATCAAAGAAGACTAGAATAAAGTTGAAGTTGAAGAAAAAGAATTAATATGCAAAACATAAAGTTTGGAGTAAAATAGGGGGAAGATTGTAGAGCATAGAGCTAAGAACAAGTTGCACTAACATACAAAAATAAAAGAAAACAAGTTTTTGGCATTCATCTCAAATATTGTAAGCATGGTTAAGGCTTAGACTAGTAGGCAATCATGTTATGAATTTTGCAAGGACTGTAAGCCCATAAAGGCATTCTCAAATAGCTAGTGGTTCTAATTGAGAGGGAGTGATGGAATATGGTAATTACTCCAGCTAGTCATAGAGAGTACTAGAAGAGTTTGAAAGATGACTTTTAGTTAGATTTAGTTGAATCTAGATTCTTGAAAACTCTACAAGAGTTTAGTTGACTTAGTTCTAGAAAAAAATTCTAAATCTTTCATGGAGAATTTCTCTAGATGTATATATATATATATATAATATATAATATATATATATATATATATAATATATATATGAAATGAAGTTGGTATCAAAGTTTGTGAGTTAGAGGTTTATGTGTGTATATTTAGCGATAACTAAAAATATTTGAATTATCTATCCGTCAACCAAGTGTCACAAAAAACATTAAAATTTTCAAAATAAAAGAAAATCAAAGTAATGATTATAACCAAAAAGTTGAGTGAGTAATTAAAAGGGCCTATTAAAATGTGAGAGACATAAAGATACATGGAGTTATTACTATGGCAAGGAGCTTAGAGTAGAAAAACACCTCTTCTCTACCTTGCCATCAATTCATACATTCCTAAACAACTTAATAAAATCTATGACAAGCCAACATTACAAAGAAATAATTAAAAACTAAAATTATAATTTTTTATAATCGTAAAAATATTCTTATGTACCATACATAATGTTGTAATCTTAAAATTTAATTACTATTTTGAATCTCCCATTAAATTTATATCAAATAACTCAAATTATCCTATACAATTTTCTATTTATTACTGTGTTTAGTCTTCTAATCAATTTTTATCAAATAACTCATATTATCACTGAAATCTTCTATTTATTTAAAAAAAATACATTTAATTTTAATCTATTCAATTAACAATATCATTTTATTTTTATATAATACTTTGATATCTCTATATAATATATAAAATATAAATTTGGTGAGAGACTTACAGACAATGAAAAATGAACTCAAATATGTTGCATCGACAAATGTTTTTGGCCAACTTTAAAGAAGGAGAGAGGAAATTATTTTCCACATAAATATTTTATTTTCACATCAGCAAAATTATTTATATTATTTGAGTATCAGAAACATGACATGGTCGGTTATACTTGTAGCCATTGTACGCTAATAATGAAACAAACAATTTTGCTAATCCAATTTCGCTAATATTTCTTGAAAATTCCAAGATATACAAGTGGCAAAAGATATAATGACGAATGTATTTATATGTAAAAAGTAGCCTAAGTTTATAAAGACATTTTTTATATTTTGGGTTAAATGAACGCTATAATTTTTTTATTTGAATATTATAAGTATAGTATATTAGGTTATTATTTTTTTGGGAAAATGTAAATTTGTATGTGAAAATGTGCTTAAAAACATAATTGAGTATTAACATGTGTAAATATGGATTAATATTATTAATATAAATATATTTTTTAATGTATTTATATTAAATAATGAAAATGTTAAAGTGAAATTGGTAAAATCAATTAACAAAAAATTACTTCAAAGGTGGTGATCATTTATGATGTAGGAGGAAATATAGAAACAACGTGATGCAGGAGCATCCAGCTAAGGCACCATGTCTAGGTTGGAAAGTTAAGTTAACATTTTGTTTGTCTTACATGTTTAGTTTGGTAGAGTAGGAGGTAGGGTTTTATTTTTATCTTAATCGTTGTATTAGTGAAAGGTAGTTTGGTCAGTTAGGGTTATTTACTTGTTTGACTTAAAGAAACAATAGATTAATAATTGTCCTATCATTTTAAGAGAAAAAGACAAATGTGTCTAGATGTAAAATCTTGTCATGTAGGCAGAACCGAAATCTTAATAAGTTATGTAACTACAATGTCTACAACCAAAAGTAACTACACAGTTTCATTAACTGTAGACAAGCATATAAATGTAACAATGAAAATCATGAAAAAGGTTCAGCATTTTCCAAATACAAGTAATAAAAGAGACAAAACGCAAACTTCTCTATCAGCCATCTGTATAATTGTCTACATGTTGTGCAATTGTGTTTTTATCTATTGACTAATTGAATTTAGAAATAACAAGCAGAGTGTAGGCCTACAACTGTAGGTTGTTTTTTCCTCTCTTAATAGAAAGCAGAATATTGTAAAACACATGTAATTTCCACGACCAGAACGGACGGGCACACAAGCAAAGTTCACGACTAGGAGAACGCCCTTACAGTGAAACATTGGGATGAAGAACACGGAGTCCAAGTAACGGTTAAATGAACCAAGACAGGTAACACATTACGAATCTTCTTATATCAATTTCATTCTTTCCTTAAACAAAACAGAGACGGAAGAATATATATATAAAAC
Source organism: Pinus taeda (assembly GCA_000404065.3). NCBI lineage: Eukaryota > Viridiplantae > Streptophyta > Pinopsida > Pinales > Pinaceae > Pinus > Pinus taeda. Next base: position 224,672 of record APFE030417042.1, read on the forward strand.
TGTTGTTAAAAACAAGTCCAATATTACATCATCCAATTGAACGAAGTAAACAGTGACTGCTAGACCGAACAGACCCTGGCCAATGGTTTGATATGAAGAAAACCCTCGAGCCAAACTAAAGAGCAAGACCAGAAGGAATCCCAAAACTGGAAATTGAAAATCAAGGCATGCCCAGGTCGTGAAAACGACTCAAAATCACATACAGCAACCAAATAGCGAGGAGCAACCACTATAGACCTACAAACCCTATTTACAATTCGACAAACTGTGGTGAAAGAGCCTACCAATAGAGACTTGTAGGGTTTGAAGAGAAAAATCATTGAAATCCTCCACGCCCAAGGTCGAACCCTTGAGCTGCATAACCAGAATGAAACGAAGTTAGACATGCTACACTTAACAACGAACAAAGAGTGATAAACTACCAGCATAGGAAGAAAAAACTCACCTAGGAGTGTGACCGAGTAAAGACTTTCATGCAACAAAACCACAGAACACCAGACAACCTGAGACAAGAGGAGTGGGCATTGATTAGTCCATGAACCAAAAAAAGGCGGAGATAAAACAGGGAGAAACAAGTTACTTGAAGCCGAAGCCGAATGAGCCGTCGTGCTTGAACCCTGTGCACACAGGAACCGGAAATATAAAACAACTTTAATATGATAACCGTAGCAAGGAACATTGCTAACAGTAGGAAAGAACAACCAGTAGCCTTAGAAACTAGACATCGATTCCAAGTAATAGTAATAAAAAAATAATAACTCACTGTGCAGAAGAATACAAGCGAACCAACCTCCAGAGCCAAGGCAGTTTCATGCAGTAAGGAAATTCGTTGCCAATAGCACAGGAAAGTCCAGGAAACCATTATACGTTCGAAGCCAAGACCGAAACAGAGTTTTCCATAAGAACCGAGATAGGACAGAGCAATTTGACAGTAACCCTCACAGAGCTCCCATAGCAGAGCAAATACCAAACAATGATTGGAAGGCCCGAAGGTTTTGTGTAAAAGACCAAGCGGGAAAACAAGGATCGAGGTTGGAGTACAGGGTGGGTTCGCATTTACGAGCCACATTAAATGATTGCAACTACCAAATAAAATATCCATTGTTCATATTTGTGATCAAATGCCAAATCATCAACTGAATCCACTAACATCATTAGCGTCGGACAACCCTCATATCAAGGGATACGTTGGAGTGTGGACTGGGTCCCATCATAGTGGTATCAGAGCAAGAGTTTTTTTGTTGTTGTTGTTTTTAAGGTCAGTTAGAGAAATGGAGGTAGGAAGGCGAGGTCGTGGCAGAGCTGCTCGAAGGATAGCAGAGGAAGGACTAAGAGAGAAGATCAGGATTCTTACTTCCCATTTGGAGGTAGTAGAGGCAGGGAGAAGAAGAGAATCAGAGGTAGGCGATGACAGCGAAGAGGAAGCTGAAGTGAAAACAGATGGATCGGATGGCGAGACCCCATAAGTGAGACTGTTGAGATTTGTTTTAGTGGCAAGCAGTAAACCCAAACCAGAACTCCCAAACTATGACAATAGCCTGTCCATAGAGGTTCTATTGGATTGGATCAACAAGCTGGATAAGTATTTTGAGTTTGAGGAGGTCAGTGAAGACTGTAGAGTTCAGTTCGTTTTGACAAAGTTGAAGGGGCATGTAGCCCTGTGGAGGGACAGTGTCCAAATGGAGAGAAGGAGATTGAACAAGTTGCTGATCAAAACTTGGTCAAGGATGGTGGCCAATTTGAAGGGCGGATTTCTGTTGAAAGATTATCAGATTTCACTACACAGGCAAGTGCAGAATCTGAAACAGAAAGGAATGACGATAAGGGAGTACACTGAGGATTTTTATCGAGTGAACCTAAGGGCCGATTATACAAAGGATACCACAGAAAAGACAGCCAAGTACGTAAATGGTTTAAGACTAGAAATTTTAGATGAAATTAGTATTCTGTCTCCAAAGAACATTGAAGAAGAATATCAGAGTGTGATGAAAGCTGAAGAGAAAATTACTAGAAGACATAATGCCCAGAGAGGACGAGGAGCTGGCAGGGGAAAAGGCCAGTCCTATGGTAGAGGGAAGACTACTAGTAGTAATGAGGAAGGTAGCAGTTCCAGAGCCTCTGGATTAGTAGACAAAGGTGATAGTGTGAGAGGTGGTAGGCCATATCAACGAGGTAGAGGAAATGGCTGAGGTAGAGGAGCTAGTTATCAATGTTACAGGTGTCATAAATGGGGACACAGATCATTTGTGTCCTGAGGCAAACCAAGCTGGACAGAGGGGTGCATATGTTGCACAACCAGAGGAAGCAGAGGCACCTCCCCAAGAAGTAAAGAATGCTCCAGAAACAGGGGAAGCCCTGGTGCTAAACAAGGTGTTGTTGAAACCAGCCAAGGAAGCCATCGAAAAAACGCAGCAAAAGGCTATGTTTAGAACAGTCTATAAGTCACATGGTAAGTGTTGTAAGTTAATTATTGACAGCGGTAGCACAGATAACTTAGTGTCCACAGAGATGGTGGAGAAGTTAGAATTGAAGTGATTGAAACATCCCACCCCTTACAAAGTTTCATGGCTGCAAAAAGGCCATCAGTTGCTGGTGGATGAACAATGCGAGGTTGAGTTTCAAATAAGCAGATATAAAGATAGAGTCATTTGTGACATCATGCCGATGGATGTATGTCACATATTGTTGGGCAGGCCATGGCAGTACGACAGAAAGGTGGTGCATGATGGATTTACGAACTGTTATAAGTTTTTCAAGGATGGAATCGAGCATATGCTTGTACCCATCAAGGTGGAAGGGACAACAGGGACAAGTGAGCCAAGAGCACTGTTGATTGGTGGAAAACAATTTTTGAAACAAGTTGAGGACAACGAGATGGGTTATGCAGTCATAAAAAGAGAAAAAACGATGTTGTTGCTTACAAAGGCATCAGATTTACCCCCAGAAATTCAGCAGATGTTGCAGGAATTTACAAACATAGTGGTGGATGACTTGCTAGACAAATTACCCCCCAAAAGAAGCATAAATCATCATATTGATTTCATACCCAGAGCCAGTTTGCAGAACAAGGCAGCATACCGAATGAGCCCCAAGGACAATGAAGAGAGTAGGAAGTAGGTGTAGGAACTGCTAAACAAGGGGTTGATTAGGGAGAGTTTGAGCCCTTGCGCAATTCTGATGGTTCTTGCTCCCAAGAAAGGAGGAGAATGGCAGATGTGCACAGACTCGAGGGCCATCAACAAAATCACCATCCGGTACAGGTTTCCACTGCCATGGATGGATGACATGATGGATTGTTTAAGTGGGGCAACATATTTTTCTAAGATAGACTTGAAGAGTGGGTATCATTAGATCTAGATATGAGAGGGGGACGAGTGGAAGATGACCTTTAAGACAAATGAGGGACTATATGAATGGTTGGTCATGCCATTTGGGTTGAGCAATGCGCCCAGTACATTTATGCGGTTAATGAATGAGATGCTGAAAGAATATATTGGAAAATTTGTGATAATATACTTGGACGACATACTAATTTTCAGTAGGACAAGGGAAGAGCACCTTCAGCATGTACAGAAAGTGCTGGAAAAATTACAGCAGACTAAACTACTGATAAATCTGAAGAAGTGTACTTTTTTGCAGAAGGAATTGATTTATTTGGGCTTTGTAATAGCAGAAAATGAACTAAAGATGGATCTGGAGAAGGTTGCGGCGATAGTTAATTGGCCATCTCCAAAAAGCTTATTTGAGGTACGTAGCTTTCATGGACTAGCGAGTTTTTACCGGAAATTCATAAGAAATTTTAGCAAAATTTGTGCACCTATGTTGGACACCATTAAAAAGGCCAATCAGCCTTTTCGATGGAATGATGCATCAGAGAGAAGTTTTCAGCTACTAAAGAAAAAGATCACAGAGAGGCCGATCCTGAGGTTGCCAGACTTTAAGAAGATTTTTCAGGTTCACTGTGATGCGAGCGATATGACTATTGGAGCTGTACTTAGAAAAGAGGATAAGCATGTTGCATTTTTCAGCGAGAAGCTAAATGAAAGCAGACAAAAATATTCATCTTATGACAAGGAGTTCTATGCTGTTGTGCAAGCATTAAAACACTAGAGGCATTATTTACTGGGAAAAGAATTTGTGTTGTTTTCATATAATTCTGCACTACAGTATGTAATGCAACAGCACAAGATGAACCACAAACATGCCAAATGGGTGGAATGTTTGCAGAGTTTCACCTTTGTGTTGAAACACATCAGCGGGCACACCAACAAGGTGGCGGATGCACTGAGTAGGAGAGCTTTACTTCTGCAGGAGAGTACTGTGCAAGTGCTAGGTTTTGAGCACTCAAAAGATTTGTACCAGACTGACACAGATTTTAAGGAGGCCTATGAGGCATGTCAGAATCCCTTGGTAAGAGATAACAGTCCATGGTTGGACTACAACTTGCAAGAGAAACTACTCTTTAAAGGAGGACAACTATGCATTCCTGACTGTTCGATGAGAGAGAACATTATTCGGGAGAAGCAAAGTGGAGGTCTAGCTGGACATTTCGGCATAGACAAGACACTCAAGCAGCTCAATCATTTCTATTTTTGGCTAAAGATGCGAAGGGATATACAGTGATTTGTCACCAGGTGCAAAGTGTGCCAGTTGGCGAAGGGTCACAATCAGAACACGAGACTGTACACACCGTTACCTGTTCCAGGCAGGTCGTGGGACTCAGTCAGCTTGGACTTTGTCTTCCGTCTATCTAAGACACAACGAGGTTACGACTTGGTGATGGTAGTAGTGGACAGATTCTCGAAGATGGCGCATTTTATCCCTTGCAGAAAAACTAGTGATGCCACTCACGTGGCCCACTTGTTTTTCACAGAGATTGTCAGGTTACATGGGTTGCCTAAGTCTATCCTTTCAAACAGGGATGTGAAGTTTACAGGGCACTTCTGGCGTACCCTGTGGAAGAATATGGATACACAGTTGAGTTACAACTCTGCTTATCATCCGCAAAACGATGGACAAACAGAGGTGGTAAACAGGAGTCTGGGAAACCTGCTACAAAGCTTGGTTGGTGAGAATTTGCGGATGTGGGATCGAGTGCTCGTTCAGGCGGAGCTTGCTTATAACGACTCACCTAATCGTAGCATTGGTTACAATCCATTTCAGATCCTCTACGACATGCATCCTCGTAAAGTGCATGAGTTACGAGATCTTGGACTACAAGAAAGACAAAGCGCAGATGGAGAAGATTTCGCTAACGCGATGAGGGGTTTGAATGAGCAGGTAAAAATTAAATTACAGGACAACAGCCTAAAGTATAAACAACAATAAGATTTGAAGAGAAGGGAAATACAGTTTAATATAGGAGATGAAGTCCTCGCGCATTTGCGCAAGGAACGCTTCCCCATGGGTGCATACAATAAGTTGAAGTATAAGAAGATAGGACCCTGCAAAATCCTCCGGAAATTTTCAGTGAATGCCTATGAGTTACAGCTGCCACCAGGGATAGGCATTTCACCCATCTTCAATGTAGCAAACTTGTTCCCTTACACTGCTAACCCAAAAGAAGAAGAAGAAGATAGAACTACACGGCCCACACGGAATACCCATGATGGAGGAGAAACTTGGGTGAGACATATGCCTTACGTTCAAACTCCCGAGATTGAGAGCATCCTCGACACTTAGGTGGCCAAACAAACTTGGCGGAAGGAGTATCTGCAATACCTGTTTAAGTGGAAGAACCATCCTATTGGGGACAGTTCATGGCTTGATGCCAGGCAGATTGAACAGACAGGTTCTTCAGTTGAGAAGCTCGTGGACCGGAGTCATGATTTCTTTCCTCCACTGGAGCCTGATGTAGGAGCATCCAGCTAAGGCACCATGACCGGGTGTTGGTCTCTGCCAGGTTGGAAAGTTAAGTTAACATTTTGTTTGTCTTATATGTTTAGTTTGTCAGAATAGGAGGTAGGGTTTTATTTTTATCTTAATCTCTATATTAGTCAAAGGTAGTTTGGTCGGTTAGGGTTATTTACTTGTTTGATTTAAAGAAACAATAGATTAATAATTTTCCTATCATTTTAAGAGAAAAAGACAAATGTGTCTAGATGTAAAATTTTGTCATGTAGGCAGAACCGAAATCTTAATAAGTTATGTAACTACAATGTCTACAACCAAAAGTAACTATATAGTTTCATTAACTGTAGACAAGCATATAAATGTAACAATGAAAATCATGAAAAAGGTTCAGCATTTTCCAGATACAAGTAATAAAAGAGATAGAACAAAAACTTCTCTATCAGCCATTTGTATCATTGTCTACATGCTGTGCAATTGTGTTTTTATCTATTGACTAATTGAATTCAGAAATAACAAGCAGAGTGCAGGCCTACAACTGTAGGTTGTTTTTTTCCTCTCTTAACATAAAGCAGAATACTGTAAAATGCATGTAATTTCCACGACCAGAACGAATGGGCACGCAAGCAAAGTTCACAGCCAGGAGAACGCCCTTACAGTGAAACATTGGGACGAAGAACACGGAGTCAAAGTAACGGTTAAATGAACCAAGACAGGTAACACATTATGAATCATCTTATATCAATTTCATTCTTTCCTTAAACAGAACAGAGACAGAAGAATATATATATAAAACTATTGTTAAAAACAAATCCAGTATTACATCATCCAACCAAACGGAGTAAACAGTGATTGCTAGACTGAATAGACCTTGGTCAAGGGTTTGATATTAAGAAATCCCTCGAGCCAAACTAAAGAGCAAGACTAGAAGGAATCCCAAAACTAGAAATTGAAAATAGAAGCATGCCCAGGTCGTGAAAACGACTCAAAATCACATACAACAACTAAATAGTGAGGAGCAGCCACTATAGACCTACAGACCCTATTTACAATTCGACAAACTGTGGTGAAAGAGCCTATCAACAGATACTTGTAGGGTTTGAAGAGAAAAATCATTGAAATCCTCCACGCCCAAGGTTGAACCCTTGACCTGCATAACCAGAATGAAACGAAGTCATACATGCTACACTTAACAACGAACAAAGAGTGATAAATTACCAGCGTAGGAAGAACAAACTCACCAGGGAGCATGACCGAGTAAAGACTTTCATGCGACAGAACCACAGAACACCAGACAACCTGAGACAAGAGGAGTGGGCATTGATTAGTCCATGAACCAGAAAAAGGCAGAGATAAAACAGGAAGAAACAAGTTACCTGAAGGTGAAGCCGAATGAGCCATCGTGCTTGAACCCTGTGCACACAGGAACCGGAAATATAAAAAGACTTTAATATGATAATAGCAGTAAGGAACATTGTCAACAATAGGAAAGAACAACCGGTAGCCCGAGAAACCAGACATCGATTCCAAGTAATAATAGAAAAAATAATAACTCACTATGCAGAAGAATACAAGCAAACCAACCTCCAGAGCCAAGGCAGTTTCATGCAGTAAGGAAATTCGTTGCCAATAGCACAGGCAAGTCCAAGAAACCATTATACGTTCGCAGCCAAGAACAAAGCTTTCCATAAGAATCGGGACAGGATAGAGAAATTCGACAGTAACCCTCGCAGAGCTCCCATAGCAGAGCAAATACCAAATAATGACCAGAAGGCCCGAAGGTTTTGTGTAAAAGACCAAGAAAGAAAACAATGATTGAGGCCCGAGTAAAGGGCAGGTTCGCATTTATGAGCCACATTAAATGATTGCAACTACCAAATAAAATATCCATTGTTCATATCTATGATCAAACACCAAATCATCAACCGAATCCGCCAACATCATTAGCGCTGGACAACCCTCATTTCAAGGGATACGTTGGAGTGTGGGCTGGGTCCCATCACAACGTGTTCTTGGAACTTTGGCATTGCTTTCAACAACTAAGCTAAAGCTTGCAGTCTCCTTTTGGGGTGTTAAATTGGTCTCCTCTCTTGGTGTGCAAAATATGAATACTGTGAGAGATTCTAAAAACTCTACTCTTCATTTGTGTTTGGGTGCTACTCCTTATGATGCCTCATTGAATTCCATTTTCATTCATATATGTCTTTATTTCCTCTCTTTATCTAAGCTCACATTTTTTCTTACCTCAGTCCAATAAATATTTTGTTGATATGCAAGCTAATAAATCCGTCATTTAAATAATTGATGGCAATGTTCCCCTTTCCCATAATCCCATTGCTAGACATCCATTAGTTCACCCCCCCATCCAAGGAACATGTGTTAGCCATACAACATCACTGTAACATGCAAAGGTTATAACTTCCACCAACCCTTATGCCTCCATCATTCACTACATCGCATCAAATAGCCTCCCCATGCTACAAATTGGATCAAAGTGGGATTTTGTAGTTGGGGAAGGCCATGGTTGCCAGAATGATCAATTATGGCCCTTTGTGGGCTTTGTCCAGGAGGGTACAAGTAGATAATGCTCATAAATGTTTAATCTTGTTGGTGTTTTAGTTTTTAATGTTATTCACTCATGTTGCCAACCTTGTTTGTTAATTTCTTTGCCATTTGTTGTCATTTGTGGCCTCTTCTTCCTGTGAGCTTGTCCCACTAGACCTACGTTTTTTTCATGAAAATTTGTAACCTATTTACTTTTAAGACTACAATGGACCAACATGAAGGTTATTTATAGATTTGTGCTCTTCCTTACATGCTTTATAGATCTATTTGGCCAACCTAGAAACTAGATTTGAAAAAGCAATGGAGATCCTTACCTAGTATACGAATTTAATAAATCGATATGATAAGGATTCCGTTGTCGGAATTCAAAATGGTTCATTAACAAGTTCTTTAGTGAAACTGCTCTCTAGCTATATCAGGATTTGCTTCCTCACCAATGGTGAACACAACTATTCTAGATCCTCAATTAAACTACTCCTGAAGTTTACCCAACTATCTTAGAACCCGTAGACTCTCCTCCCTTCATAGGTCCAGTATATTGTTCTACTTTTATATCTTTGTTCTTAGAGTGTTTCTTCAGATCTATATTGTAAGTTTTTTCAATGAATTATATGTCTTCTACTCCTTAGAACTAATCATTGAAATCATAGACCCCTTTATTTGGGAAATGCTCCTTTTAAATGATGCTCCTAGCTATTGTACTTTTGTAGCATCCACCAACATGCAATTTTTGCTAATATAATACAAATATTCTAGTTCTTGTGATAAATAAACAAACTAACCCAAAATAATACCTTGATCACCATCTCCTTAAATGTGTTCTAAGTTTGTTGGTTATACTAAAGTGGATATTTCATTGGATGCTATAATACCCTAATCCATAGGATCATTGGAGGAAGAGATTGGATTTATGATATTCTTAAAAATGCTATGTGAGGAGAGTCTCCCTACCCTTTCGAGGGCCTTAATTATCCTCCATAATTGCATTTCCACCAAAGCAAAAACATGTTTATAGAATAACCATATATTGTACATTTATTGAGTCATGCAAGGCCAAATGTATGGATACTTAGTTTCGTCATTTGAGCTAAGGATATGAGAAATAAATGCCTCCAACGATACTACCTTCATCCATGACCTCAAGCTTGGGATTAACACACATTAACACATCAATGATAACACACTTACCAAGCTCCCTCTAAATTTGACACAAACAATGCTTTGACATTAATTACTTAGACTTGACATCAATGAAAACAACTACCAACATGCTCAACATTTTAGACGTTAATAAAGATGTTATGCTATAAATGTGCATAGTTGTAACTATCATAGAAATGTTCTAAGTTGTCGACCACAATGACTTTGATAACATTCTTAGCAATGTGAGGTAATTGAACAAAAAAATATTAAATGAGATATTACAAACACAATTTATTTATGAAACTTGGGACCTTTCTTGCTTGTCCCAGCATGTGATTTAGTACTTGTAGTTTCAACATAATCCATTTTCTACAATTTTGGAGGAATTTTGGAGAGATTGTCGTCAATATAAGAAATTATCTTAACTACATGCTAAACTATGTTAGTTTTTGGTAGCATAAGATGTGCTCTAGCCATGAAAATTGGTGGAGAGGCTAAGGCACATGAGTTCTAAAGAACTTAGAAACCATTTGGTGAAATTCCACATGGATTGTATTTTATTAAACTAATTAATATTTTTAATGGAGTTCCTAAGTCTAAACTTAGGAATGGGTATTAATCAAAATATGGGTGAGAATGTTCTAGAAAGCAGATCAAGTCAAGTTTATATTCTTAGTCGTTGATTAGAGACTTAATATCGGCCTTTGAAGTCTCAACGAGAAAAGTATTAGAAGGAGGCTTGGGGTTTATTTGAAAACACATAGATAATTGACCAGTCAGTTCGATATTCCTAGGGCAGGGTTGGCTAAGGAATTCGAACAAGTGATCAAGCAGTGAGGATCAGAGGAAGTAATGGAAGGAAGTGATTTCTAGTTCCAGTGAATATACTTCAGAGAAGACAGTGCATGATTAGAGAAGAAACACAGTGCGAAGGAGGGACATCGCAACAACAGGAGGAGGTTGACGCATAAATGTCGGGGGATAGCAGAGATCAGTGCCAGGAATCACTATGGGCGATTGACAGATGAAATCTCGATTTCTCCGCAATAGACGCAACAACAACAAGGGTGACGTAGTTATAGGGAGTCTCCACTCATAATCTATGCATTGATTGCATAGACTTATGCAGAGACTGCGTAGTGGGTCGTCCAGGAGTTAGGGCCAGTGCAAAATCTCCAGATTCAATGTGAGAAAATTCTCACTATTTTTCTATCAGTTATTTTCTCTAAGTGGATTGCCATTTCTCTGGGGCATCCAAATTGTATTCAAAAATTTACTGCCAATAATAGAAACCCTCAGATCTGCTACACTGGTTTTCCCGCATTGGGTTTTTTCCGGGGACTATTGTCCAAAAACAAGTGTGTTAGTGTGACTGTTCATGTGCTGGTGTTTCTCTTGCTTTTTCAGTTCATAATTTGTGAAGTCTGTAGCTGAATTTATTTTGATATTTAATGAAGCATTGGTAAATAACTTATCATTGTAAATAAGTAGGAGAAATAAATCAATCACTGTAGCATAATTTTTCACAAACTAATGCAAACAATTTCTATTACATATATTTCTAGAATTATTATAGGAGTACACATAATTTAGAATTTCTAGAACTATTATAAGAGAAACTTCTTATTCTAGAACTTAAGGAAATTATTTGTTTAAGGTGAGCATGTGATGCTCCTACATCACAATGTTGTTATTAGTTCCTAATCAAGCATATCAAGTAATGTATTGACTTTAGATATTGCTATAATCTCTATTGCATCCAAACAAATATATTCATAGTTAATTGGGTCTAATTTGAGTGGTTGTGGGATGGAGTGTTATCCTCCCCACCCATGTTATAATCATATAACTAAAATGTTGAACTCATAATGAGCACATTGACGTAATAACTTTTAGCCATGTTAATGTCCTAGCCTTATGCTCAAGTAACTAGGATTTATTCTGAATACCATTCTTAGAATGAGGAACGATTTTTAGGGGTTTTCCCTCAGATATGTTACTCGGATATCCCCTACTCCCACACATACTTGTGCACGTGCATGCCAACACACACATGACAAATTACTCCTCTAATGTTGGTAGCTTTGTTACTATCTCTTACCATCATTTTTTTCTCCCTTTTCATCATGTCACAAGCTTCCTCCATAACTACAACTTGCATTGTCCTTTATGATGTTGGAGATCATAGATCCATGTTTGAAACTAATGATTTAGCATTTCCCAATGATTATGCTAGTTACAAGTGTGGTTATGCGCTATAACATATAGAACACACCCCACAAAAATGGTACTATGTTTACATATACTCCCATATTATCATTTTTATATATCACCTTTACAAAATAGCATATTGCACACCCATGCTTCTCACTAACCTCTCGTCTTATGCTTGTGTGTTGGATTTATAGCATCAAACTTTCAAGATTTATTTATCTTTCTTGTGTTTTCTTATTCTTGGTAAAACGTTTAGGTTTCTAACTCTCAACCTTGAACCCTCTTGTGATGGAGTTTTTCTCATTCTTGCCTTTTTTTGTTGTGGAAATGGCATACTTACAATATTTTTACAAAGTTATATTATATATATATATATATATAATATATATATATATATATATATTATAATATATATATATATATATATATATATATATATATCACTTGAAAATGCATAACATTATGTTTTGAATTTGTACAAGTGTTATAACCCTAAAGGTGTTGCCATTTAATGTCCTTTAGACTAGCTTGCTTTATGGGAGTTAAAGAAGAGAGTAGACAAACACAACTAAGATATTAACAACTTAAAATAATTTATCTAAATAATTGTTTTAATGTGAGTTTAAATACAAAATAAAACCCTCAAGTTTAGTTGGTTGTTTTGGTTTATGATTGTATGAACCAAATTGAATTTGTACATCTAATGTCGTTGCACAAATGGCCTATGTGAAGGAAGTGACCTTCATCTTCAATCACCATTAAGTTGCATAAAATATAGATTTGTTTTCCATTGTTTTAGATTAGTTCATTAGTTTTTTTTATATACAATACATGTAATTTAGTTCTTAATTTAACAATCATAATATTTTTCTTGAGGCTTACAACCTTCTTAGGGTAGAAACACTCATTAAGCTTGGGCTGGATGGTGTTTCATAATAACATAGTTTTCTTTTGTTTTTGATATTTTAATAATAACATAATGTCATTGAATAAAAGGCCTTTGTGAAGGAAGTGAGCTTTGTATTTAATTGCCATTAAGTTTCATAAATACATATTTGTTTTCCCTAGTTATGGAAGAGTTTATTAGTTTTTCTATGCATTGCATGTAAGTTCGTTTTTACTTTGGCTGATCATTAACTAAATAACCCCCTCCTCAACATCTTTTCAGGTAGGATTTTGGCCCAAATTAAGGTAATGTTGAGAGATTGAACAGATTGGAGTGGAGCAATGAGAAAACCCTAGCGGCATATTTGCAATCCAATGAGCCATCCTTGCTGGTTTTCTTTGTGATTTCCTTTCTCGTCTACTATCATTAATCTTATGTATTGTTTTTCCTCTTTTGTAAGTGTTTTTTTTACATGGAGTGGGAGGCAAGGCGAATGCAACCTAGCTTCCCTCGCCCCCTGGTCCATGCTTCACTATTTTTATGGATTCGGTGCATCTATGTCTTCTCTAGTGGACGTCTTTATTTTTGCAAGTCTTCTTTAGTAGTGTGGATGTTGGTTTCTGGGTTGACAAGGGGCCTTGCTCACTATCAACCATTTCATGCTTTGTTTTAGCCTTGCGGAACATATTTGCCTTCCTAGTTCATTTGAGCTTGGTGCTGACTCCATGTTTTGGGCCCTGTGGCCTCTTTCTTCTCCCATTGTGGTTTCAATTTCAGGGCTCGTGATGCAGGTTCTACTACTCAACAAATCATCTTTGTGCTTGGCGATTTTTTGGTTGTCATGGTCTTTTTTCAAACATAACGACCTTTTTACATTTTTTTTCCAACAACTTCTCTTAGGTGCCGACAATGGGGTTCACCAATCATTCATTGGGTGTTTCCACATATATCTTTTTCGGATCCTTAACTCTACTCCTTTCGGGGTTTCAGACTGGTCTATTATTGGCCCATTGCATGTTGGGTTTTGTTGACAAGTTTTTAATTGTAATGGTTTTCTATTTCTGGGATTTTAGCGATTCCTTTTCATGGTGTTATTCAATGGGCATGTGTGCCCTGTATTTTGTATTTTGCATATTGTATCAATCATGTTTTGGATCAAGATTCTATACACATCGTTCGTATACAAAATGTAATTTTTATAAAAATTATAGTTTTTTCTGTGGAAAAAAATAGTTTTTAATTTAACAATCATTAATTTTATCTTAACAATTACAACTTTTTTATGATATAAATAATCATTAAGCTTGAGATTGTTTGTTTGTTTGTTTTTGTTTTTAATATGGATCATGTTCCGCGAAGATCGATGACTGCTAAGTCCACAGAATAATTGTACCAAGAAGATCTACCTGAAAGAATCACTTCCTGTTGGCTCAACCACAAAGCCTGACCTCGAGTGTCGAGAGAATTAAACCCATGACCTCTCAATGGTATGTGCTTTTAATGACGAGAACTCGACCAACTAAACTAACCTTCACGACTAAAACTAATTATTTTTTTATAATAATATAGTTTTCTTTTGTTTATAGACATTTTTTATAATAACATAACATTTTTTGTTTTTAATATTTTTATGACTTAATAAAAATTCACACTTTATTTTAAATTTTAAACTTTGAACAATATTATTTTAAATATCACAAAATTTTAACTATTTATCAAAATCCTTTTTCAAATTGTTTTGAACAAATATTATTAAAAATCACTATAATACACATTGTAATATCCCATTGTGTTTTTTTATGTTACTACATTTATGTTACTACATTTTCTCCATTCATAGGAGAAACATAATCAATTGAGATATAAATGTTGCCTTTAATTTTAAAATTATATAATATATACACATTCGAACAACAATATCTACCATTTTACATGTGTGACAAACGCAAATACAATATATTTGATACATCCTTCGTTAAAAAATTTGTATTTCCATTTTTGTCACACTCCTTTTTGATTATTTGTGCATTATGCACAATAAACTTATTACAAGTTTGATTGCTAACTATACATTAATTCCAAATGGATATCACAAAGAAATAAACCCTTTTATAGGTATAGGGGAGAAATAAACTCTTAAAAAATTATATTACATGTATTAAATTCTTTTTCATTTATATACACGAATTTAAATCCATCTTTACTATGTATTTTTTTAGAAAAAATATTGTTTTTCAATTTTTGTAATTATATCTCTAAGTATTTTGATAATTGATACATTATTGATAATAAGTTTGATAATGAGGAGTCAGCTGCCTGTGCGAGTCACCTTCTTACTTATAGCTGCCGAGTAACCTTCCTCTAGGCTCCGCTGGACGACATCGACGTTCCTCCGTCGTCTGACCGTCCTTGTGATGGTTCCCTGGGATCAAATATTCCCACCTAGGTTTACGTTGCCACGATCGATATTGGCCCGGCGTTTATGTACTATCGTATGTTAATGCGTGTCGCAGGGGGCACTATATATAGGGATTTCCCTTTCTAACGCATATTCTGTCGTACTGGCATAGAGCTGTCTCCCTGCCTGCAGGCAGATGATAGTGCCGCACACCTAATATGTGAAAGCGTCAAGCAGCGCGACCCGGTTCTACGTCCGAAGTGCTCGTCCAAGGAGGGAGTTTTGCCCGACCCCCCGAAACCCAACTTGAATCACCAAACATAAAACCCCACCCACAAATTCATTAGTTTCGAATATAGTGAATCGATGGCGGCCCGGTGGTTCTTCAAGTTCCTCTCCTTATCAGTCGAGGCCCCTCACCCATTATGAATGAGTGAGTGACCCCTAAGAAGGTAAGGGCCCTTGTTTCAGTCAGAATTAGTCCCCCGGATCCCGGGACATTGGCTTCCGCCAACTAACACGGGAAAAAAATGATTTAATTATATAAAATAAAAAAAATTAGATTGAGATTTTGAAAATGTGTTTAAAAATATATATATTATAATTTTAAATTTTAAATTTTATTTTATATATATTTATCAATATCAATTTTTAATATAAAATTTAATATAATTTTTTTAAGAAAATAAATATTGGTATTTAGATTTTTATAATCATTTTTATAAATATTTTGATGATTTATGTATTATTGACAATAATTATATTTAGAGGAAAGATGGTTTCTACAACTTAGTATGAGAGTGATGTGTGATTCTATACTAGCTCAATTTGGAATTGACAACTGTTCCTTAAAAAAATTACTCTAAACAAAAAACAATGTAAACTATAATAAAAACATAAATGATTATACATATTCAATTAGTTTTAATTAAAAGCATTATAAAATATGTATAATCTCATTTTCATTGTGCTTACTTGGATTATTGTTAATATTGTAATCCAGTATAAATGAGATCTGGTAAAAATATTTCACTTTCATTTTGAGTTATAAATAAAATATTTTGATGTTTATGTTAAGTGATATAATTTTAGATCAGAAATAAATTAATTAAGTGTAAACAAAAAATTCTTTCTATTTCTCTTATGAATATTTCAATATAGAACTTAAAATAAATTGTTTCAATCCATATTAACTAATACATTTCAATATGAAATATACAAACACACAAACATACATATAAAAAGTATTATGTATGTGTTAATGTTGACCCTAGTAAAATATTTTAATACTCAAAAGAAAAAAGTAATTAAAAGTAGAATAATTTAGTTATTTTTTTAATAAGAGGGAAACATGTAATTCATTCAATTAAATATAAAATATTAGTAACAATAACATATTTGAAATAGAATTTAAACAGTGAAGAGACAACCATTATAGATCCATTTTAACCAGTGATCTATCAAGCATTAAAAGTGATTAAATATCTTGACATATAAACTTTTTTTTCAAGTTTTGCATATCAAGAGATTTGACCCCTCTTGAAGTTCCATAATTTTGTGGTTAAGATGGATTTACCTTGATTTGATTACATAAATTAACACAATCATATAAATTAAATTGTTGGTAAACATCAAAACACTTACTACATGATACATCTCATGTTACTAAAATTAAAAAAAAAAAAAATCATAAAAAACTAACTAAACTATAATTATTATTTTATTATTATTATTATTTATAAAAAGAATTAATATATATAATTTTTTGTATACATTTTAAAAAAATAGTAAATTTACTCATATTTTATCATGGATATTCTTAATATGTAAATAACTTTTATTACGCTACCATAAGTCAATGCCATATTTTATCAATACCACATGTTAAAAAGACCATAACTACATATTACTCATTTATATGATATTTTTTAATTGAAAATAATATATGTTATTT
Source organism: Pinus taeda (assembly GCA_000404065.3). Taxonomy (NCBI): domain Eukaryota; kingdom Viridiplantae; phylum Streptophyta; class Pinopsida; order Pinales; family Pinaceae; genus Pinus; species Pinus taeda. Next base: position 241,682 of record APFE030417042.1, read on the forward strand.
TAAAAATAAATCTCAATTATTTTTAATTTGTATACATTACTATGACTATTCTAAAATAAATTTTCTAATATTTACCTAATAATCATTATAATTAAGATTAATTAAAATTAAAAGAAAATTATTTCAAAATAAACACATCAATAATCAAACTAACCCATTTTTATCTTAAAAAAATCTTTAATATTTACACAATAATTATTGATTACTAAATTAAAATTTTAAAAATTCTATTTCAAAATTATGTTAATAACCGATTGTTACCGGAAAAACCTCATTTGAAACCTTAATTACAATATTTAACTTTATCGTACATTTTGATACCGTCACCGTCCCCCGTGCAAGACTGCTCTAGCGCTTTCCTGTCCCCAAGATCTATCGTGCAAGATATGGCATACTTTGATCCCTAGTCCACGTTCAGATTGACAGGATCACCATGCCATTAATATAGCGGTCATTTTAAAAACCACAAGTATTAGGTGGTATTTTTATTTATTTCATTAGATACTGTGTCGCTGCCTTGCATTAGATTGATGTTTCCAGTTGCACATTGTCTTAAGGGTTTGATAAGCCCAAAGGTGACGCGAGGTTAATAATAGTTTCCAATTTTTCGATGATGAGATGCAGTGCGAGCTTGAGAGTTGGAGACATTTCCATCAGTGACATGAGAATAAGCAATCCAGTGGTCACTTGTCTCCATACGCTGCACAACTTTACATTCTAAATATGCAATACAATCAATCAAGATTGGAGAACCATTTGAAGCCGCTGGAACCCATTTCACTCCTTCGAAACGATCAGCTGAAAAATTCATTCATATTCATTCGGTAACTAATGACAGACGTATAAAAATTAATGGAGAAGAGGATGTAAAAAAATGGATTAACGAATGGAAATAGGAGTAGAGGATGGATGGCATCTCATATCTCATAGAATCAATCGTATATCATCTTACATACATACATACCTCCTGCTTATATCATCTTACATACATACATACCTCCTGCTGGAAAACGTTTGAGAAAGTGTTTCATTAGGCGAGCATAGTTTCCATCCTCTAAACAGTTGAGAACAAATGTATCTCCCACCTGACACAAGACAGAAAACACATATTAATTCTGATTAGATGGGTCAATCATTGTGTATATATAAGAACTAGCAGTCCCAGAGCAATTTTTTGAACAATCTCTGTTCAAAAGATTTTTTTTTAACAATCTCTAGTCAATAGAAATTTTGTACTAGAAAAGCTATGTAAGGGTTCTGGTCCCTAATTAAACCCTTACCCGTTCTGTTTTAGAAAAAAAAAGTGTATTATACAATAACTGAAAAACAAAAGATCATGACGAGCACTCAAACAGTGCACACATACATACCTGCATCAATGATTCGATGGCTCTATCCTTAGCCACTGCAATAGTTATACCCAATGGTTTGAAGCTAGCCTGAACATGCGTAGAAAGACAGGCATATTGATGTTTGCTCGAATGCAAATGCAGGAAATTGGGGGTAAATTAATGGACTGCTACTAACCGCAAGACGAGGTATAATATTGAAGAAATGATAAATCATATATATTCATCGCTAGAGCTTCACGAAGAAAATATCTAAGTAGCCCAACTACTACTATAGAAGCAGAAAAATAAAAATAAAATTGCGAATGCATGCGAAGACGAATGCACAACACACAGGGCTTCCTCACCTGTGATACCCATGATGCAACCATTGCGCCATTTGATGAGCCCTTCGCAGCTGTAACAACATAAAGCCCTCCTGAAATACGTGCTATAGCTTTGGCAACATTCATGGGCATTCCTGCTTTCTTTGCTTCAATAGACTTCTTTTGAGATAGAAGTTGTCCCAAATCAGTGCCAGCTTCCTCGAACTGCTGATATCTGAAAATTTCACATCATAAACGAAAAATATTAATAACTTCTCTCAAAAACCAAATTCCTGATCTCTTGGAACATAATAATTACTATTTAGATTTGGAAATAACTATATCTAGGACTCTGGAACAACTAGAAAAAAATAAAAAATGTTGTTAGATTTTAAGCTTCTGTGGTTGTTTCTTGAAGTAGCATGATCTGGATCATGCTACTCCAATAAAAAATGTTACCGTCCATAAACCAAAGCTTGTAATGAGTGTGGCAATTACCTTACAATACCAAACATAGTCTACAAAGCTGTCATCTTGAATTTGATATAGAAGCAATAGATGCACTTCTCTCAAAAAACAAATTCTACCAAATATAGTCTACAAAGCTGTCATCTTGAATTTGATATAGAAGCAACAGATGCACTTCTCTCAAAAAACAAATTCCTGATCTCTTAGAACATAGTAATTACTCTTTAGATCTGGAAATAACTATATCTAGGACTCTGGAACAACTAGAATAAAAAATAAAACAATTGAACCATCAATAAACCGAATCTTGTAACAAGTGTGGCAGTTACCTTACAATACATAAGATAGTCTACAAAGCTGTCTTCTTGAATTTAAGCTGTATTCTTGATTTTAAGCTGTCTTCTTGATGATCTAGAAGCAATAGATGCAGGAGCACTCATAAAAAATGCAAAGATGACTGAGAATGAAAGTTTGGAGGGCGAGAGAAACACACTGAAGGAGGTGATCCAGCAGAGTTTAATCAAAAGTGCATAGAAGAAAGAAACAAAGCGAAATTCATGTGGTGGTGCAGGTGAATAAGTGGCAGAGTGAAGTCTGCGTGAACGCATGCAGATGGAAGAGAACATAGTTCTGAAATATTTTAAAAGGGCCATGGCGATGAATGAAAAGACATACAAAAGTGTGCAGTTCTGGGAAAACCGGGACAAACAATTTTGATGAGACAAAGGGAGACAGTCATGAGAAGAGGTAAGGAAGCACAGAAGTAGATGGTGAAAGCACAGGAAGCTGAAGCAGCATACTAGTGGGGCCTCTGTCCACCAATCAACGTTGTATCAGCTGCTGCTGCAGGTCTCCATGTCCTCTCGTCTCTTTGGTTTAGTTTCTCAGCCAAAAGGCTCTTCTGGGTTTGGCAAAGCACCAAATGTAGCACCAACTAAAAGACCAAGCCTGCAACAAAGGAGTCGACCTTCAGAGCAGATAAGAAGCCCAAGGAAGAGAATGATGATTCATATTGTGAATCCGATGAAGAGGAAGCCAAGTTCATGAGGAAGCTTAAGAGAGGCTCTAGCAAGTACAAAGGTAAGCTACCTTTTAAGTGCTTTAACTGCGGTAAATTTGGTCACTATGCTTCCAAGTGCCTTGAAAAGAAGAAGAAGGAATATGATCCTAGAGAGAAGTTCAGGAAAATTCAAAAGGAAAGAAAGAAGGCTAAGAATAAGAGCTTCTACACCCAAGATGCCAGCTCTCTGAAAGTGAACGCAGTCAATGTTCAAATAAGGACAAAGATGATGAAGGTCCAAAAGAATTTATGCTCATAGCCATAGAAATTCTGGAAATAGAAGTTATTAATTCTGGTGGTGAAGAGGTTGAAGTTGATTTAAAAAGAGAGTTGGTTAGTGCTCTTAATGAGATTGAAAGGTTGAGAAAGAAAAATAAAAACCAAAAGGAGTTGTTGATTAAAGACAAAGTAGAGGCTATAGAACTTTTGCTCCTGCAGATTGAAGAAGGCAAGAAGATTCAAGAAACCTTAACTCAGCAGCTCAGAGACAAAAATCAAGCATGTGAGAGGTTGCAAGGAGAAATTGTTTTGCTAAGGAAAGAGTTGGAAAAGGAAATAACCCAGCTGAGTTTTAATGAAAAATTTGAAAGGGGACTGAAAGTTTGAATGAGCTTCTTTAAGCTCCGAGGGACTAAAGTAATAGAACTGGTCTTGGATTTCAGGCCGAGTCAAGCTTAGTCGCTGATTCAAAGGGAAAGAAGTCGATTACTTTTGTGCAAGCAACAAACGACGGAGACAACGCAAGAAAAAGAGATGGGTCAATGCAGCCACAAAGAGTCAAAGGAAGCGTGCAGTCCAATATGCAACATGTTACCCACCATTTTGTGGGTGATATGCCTAGGAGAATTTTTTTTCTCCAAGATGGTGTTCAGTCCGCAGAGAACAACCCCTTGCAGCCACCAACTAGCTCATCGTACCATTTCTCCACCACCTAAGCCAGCCACGTTGTAATATTCCTAATTAGCCATGGCTAATTGAAATATTCGATTTTGCTTAATTTTTGCCTTCTATAGTTACTTATGAATAAAAAGGTGAGGGAAAGGGGACATGACTCACTTTTAGAATAAAAGTCACTTCCTAGTAGCACAACGTTGTGACTTAACGGGGAGCGAAAGGGGCCAAAAGGGGGATGTAGAAATGGAGTCCACGCAGACACTTGGAGGGACTGTGCAGTAGGGAAGAAACACATGGCTAGAGAGGGACTGCGTTGGTGAAGGTGGGCCTTGGGATTGAGAGAGGCAAAGGCTATAAAGGAGAGAGGAGCTTTCTCATTTTGGCATTCAGTTATGTGCATTTGAGCTAATCACTTCGACTTAGAGCACGCTGGCTGTTTAGCTAGTCTGCAACACTGTTTAGTGCATTGAGTGTCTCCATTTGGAGATCTCACCCTTAGCCCCAGGGGACTTTGAGTGCCTACTCGAGCAAGGTATTTCCTTCAGCATTTTGGTAGTAGTTTCATCAACATTTCTGGCAGGAGGATTGAGCATCTTCGAGGACTGCGCAGCACTGAGAGGGATGACGCAGTTCTTTCTGGCAGGAGTTCTGGCTTGAGGGTTTGCAGTAGGGTTTGTGCTAGGAGATTGATCAGGGGATCAACCCTTGCATATTGGAGGGTTTTGGCAGAGGTTTCAGGTAGATTTCTAGAGGGTTTCATTCAGTGGCAGCGCAGAGCCTGGAGAGACTGCGCAGAACCCAAGGGGGTGATTTGTGGGGGTTGGCCATTCCAGGAAAGCTTTCTGGGTTTTTCTGGGTTTCTTGAGTAGAGTCCGATTCCAGAGTTTCAACCTTTTCTGAGGAGGGGAACAACCCAAAATTCTCATTCGATTTCCAGCAGCAGCGGTAGCACGACAGTTTTCCAGCAGCTGGGACGTAGATCAGTGTGAGGCCATTCCCTTGCTATTCTGAGTGTATTTTTTCACTTGCCTTGTGCAAGTCGAGGTGCCATCTTTCTGATCACCTCCTATACTCATTCTATTGCTCAGTATAATAAAATGGCTTAGTATTTCTTGAGTATTTGTTTTTGTTTCATGTATACAATTGTTGTTTGTTGCACTATCGTCATTTCATATATGTGAGCTTTCCGGCTATTATACCACTTGTACATTTTCTTGTTGGGGTTTGCTGGTATTTGAGAAATATTCCTAGAAAGGGATATTGCAGTGGTATCAGAGCATAGATCTGGCTCAGCCTGTGGAGCTAGCAATCTATGACACCGGGGAAAAAACCCTACATCTGTTACTGTTAAATTTGGACAACTAGGTCCAAACTCCATGTTCTGATGATCAGATTAAGAGGCTAATATTTTTATTGGATTCCTCTTTCAGAGAGGTGTAAAATCCATATAAAAATAGTCTTAATCCGATGAGCAGAACTTATATTTTGAATTTATTATTCTTAGTAAATTATATGTGCAAGGTCAGCCAGTTTAGTAATGTAGGCTCACATGCCCAACAGATGTGTCACACACCCTCATTGATGTATATATATACAGGAAAAGTTGGAGAGAATAAGGATACAATTCAACACACATCTTCCTCTCTCATCTTAGAGAATACGAGCTACCTGGAGGACGAATTCAGCCACACGTGGGAAGGACGAAGAGGACAGACTGTACGGATTTTCTGCTGCTAGGGTTTTTGCTGCTAGGGTTTTGCAGAAAGTTTGACCAGCGTTGACTTTGGTCAACCCTTGGTCCAATCAAGCTGAAAATTTGTGGGAAGTTCGATTTTTGAAGGCCGTACTACCTGGCACAAAAATCGAGGTCAAAGAGTTGACCGTTTTGCTGCTGCGTTGACTTTAAGCTTGCTGCCCCTGCGTTGACTTTTCAGGACAGCGTTGACTTTTGCAGAATTGACTTGGGTTGACTCATCTTTGGTTGGAGGTTTGTTGTGACACATCTGGGCTGGCTGACCAAAAGAGACTTTGCTGGTTGAAGCATCCTGTTGACCGCCGAAACGAACACACACATTTTTCCTGTTTCTGATTTGTCTTCTGTAAGATCTGCTTATATGTTCTATTTGCATTTTGCTTAACTACTTGTATGATTGCTGTGTGAAAAGTGAAATTGCTCTTAGCATAGACCATCTACAAAACTTTACATGGTATCAGAGCTGAGGTGAAGACAAACTCTATCTATAGCAATCATCATCGAAGGAAATGGGTTCCACTAGTCTTGAATTCAGGAAGAATAACAAGCTGACTGGAAGTGATGACTTCCATGCCTGGAAGATGATATTAGATCTCAAATTGGAAGATCATGATCTCCTAGATCATGTGACAGGGAAGATTCAAGAACCTCCATCAAATGCCTCTGCTGCTGTTAGAACCAAGTATAAGAAGGGAGAAATTAGAGCAAAGCTGTTGATCAAGGAATCCATAAATAAGAGTCTGGTTGCCTACATATATGAACTAGGCACATCCAAGGAGATGTATGAAAAACTGATACCTATGTTCCAAGTAAACAATGTGAACCAAGTGATATTCCTCAAGAACAAGTTGAAGAATATGAAGAAGGGCCGAGATGAGTCTATTCAAACTTTCTTTATGAAGTTGACCGAAACCAGGAACAATCTGCTAGCTATTGGGGAGACAATAGCTGATCGTGAGATGGTTCTCACCGCACTTGGAGGAATTCCATATGAATGGCAAGTATTCACAACTACCATTCTCAACAATAATACCATTCCTAACTTTGATGAGCTTCTGTCTAGATGTATGCAAGAAGAATCAAGGATGAAGGAATTTGATAATGTAAAGAAATGCTGCCTATGTTGCTCATTCCTGAAAGAAGAACTCTGGTGGTTCTAAGGACAAAGGAAGGACTAATACTCAAGAGAAGAAGGGTAAATGTTTCACCTGCCATAGGACTGGACACTATGCTAGAGAATGCCCCTTCAAGAAGGATTCTCCCGATAGTGACGATAACAACAACAACCGAAGGAATGGGAATCGGAGAAATGACAAATCCAAAGGAAAGAGGAAGTCTCACTTTGGAGGAAACAATCAACCTTCTAAAAAGACCAGAAATACCAGGTATGAGGAGTCTAATGTTGTTGATAAAAGAAATGAGTATATTCTAGTATCTACTCTCTCAGCTGCATCTCCGCCCGACACTATGGATGTCTGGCTAATCGACAGTGGTGCCTCAAGACACATCACCGGATTCAAGGAAGCACTTTCTGACATGGTTGAAAGGGATACTAATCTAGAAATTATCCTTGGGGATAATGCCACTTATCCTGTGAAAGGGAACGGGACTGTGACCCTTCACTTGTCTCAAGGACAAGTCCTCCGTCTACAAGATGTACTCT
>APFE030417051.1:8318-20936 GCA_000404065.3 Pinus taeda
TTTTTCTCTGCTGGATCTGTAGGAGTAGCTGATGGAAAAGTATACCCTGTTTCTATGATGTCCCAAACTTTTGTACCCAAAGATTGAAGATAGGCAGTAACTCTTACCTTCCAATATACGAAGTTTGTCCCATCAAAAATAGGTGGCTTGATCGATGCTTCCCTCTCATAGTTGCTCATGATGATGGATCTTCCTTCAAGCGATCAAGATCCTTCAGAAGGACCTGCTCTGATACCAATTGTTGGAAATAATACTGAGAAGGGGGGTGAATCAGTATTATCAAGTTCTTTTAATAAATCTTCCTTATTTACACTTTGAATTATGTTTGCATGTCAATACCATAAAATAATGAGCATGAACCAAGAAAACAGATAATCACACCAAAGAACACCAGATGTAAGGTGGAAACCCAATGTGGGTGAAAACCACCTGCTGCAATATGTCTCTATCTTCTTTCAAATTAGAAACTCCTTTACAAAGGTTTTGTATTGGTGCAGTCCTTTACCAGTACGCAGGCTGCAACTCTCTCTCGTTTTCCAGTCTCTCCTGGAAGGGAGCTACAACCCCATACTTCTTTTCTTTCAAGGACCACTTTTCATAAGTTTTCAAACTGGATCCATAAACATCAAAAGATCATCAAGTACAAGTAAATCACCCAGTCAACTGCAGTAACCAGATCAACAGTAATAGTAAACTAAACCCAGAACACCTTATCAATAAGAAAAATTTAGCCAACAAAAGGTCTTAAGGCAGATACGTAGTTTTTCTTTCTCTGGTCTGCGTGCGTACGCAATTCACCTTCTGCTCCCCTCCGTATACCCGCAAAGACCCTTCTGCCGTACCGCGTACCCACGCACTGTTTCTTCAATCACGCTGTGTACTGTTACTGTAGGCATGCACCCACAGATACTATCGCGCCGCGTACTGCTACTATAGCCACACACCCACAGATGTTATCGCGCCGCGTACTGCTGCGGTAGCCACACACCCACAAATGCTATCGTGCCGCGCACCTACGCACCTGTGGCTTCTGAAGTGCTGCGTACTTTCCCTGTGCCTACGCACCTGAACCTTTGTGGCGTTGCGTACCCACGCACTGTGCCTTCTTCTGCTCTGCGTATCCACGCAGTTCTCCTTCTTCTTCTCTGCGTACCCACGCACTGCACCTTCTTCTGCTCTGCGTACCCACACACTTGTACTGTTAATCACCTGCGTCCCTCTGATTAGGGCCGAAATGGCTGTCTCCCAGTGTGCCACCGATAGTCAGATGCTCAGATCTGATCATGCGCTCGAGAGATTACCCTTCATAGATTCGATTTTAACTTCACTGAAACAATAACCCGATATTTCCGATCTTAAGATATTCAATTTGCAAAATATACTTAGCCAAGTGATCTCCTTTGCTTTATATAGGCAAGCTCTTCCTAAAATCATGGATCAATACCATAGATAACCAATACAAGGGGCCCAAAAACATGGGGCTCAATAATAATAATAATATAAAGCAATACCACGAGCCAAAACCATAGAATCAAGAACGGCGAGCTAAATACCACGAGCCAACCATAAGAAACCCCACGAGAGCGCGCTTTACTGCCTTGAAGTGTGTGCACTGGGATCTGCATCTTCTGAATGGGTAACCTGCGGATATGACCGCACCTCCTGCATGGTGAACCTGCGGGTCCGCACCTTTTGAATCATTCTCCTGCATACTTCTTAATTTCCAACATTTTGAGAGCCTGATCAGTGCATTGCCACTTGAGGGTGTTGCCATCAAGTACAACATCTGTATCATAGAGCCATACCAGAATCATAATGCCAACACATTGTTGGTGGCTGGAGGTCGGCCCCTCCTGGGGATTGGACCTCCGACCACGAAGGCCCAAGTACCAATACCAAAGGGAAAGGGGAGGAGCAAGGTGGGGCAGTTAGCATTGGTAATTCAACTCAGGGATGGGAGCATTGTGATATCATATTTAATTGTTTTTGGTTAACGAATTGCTGCTCTGAACAGGTCTTGGGCATATCCACCATGGCTTGACCTACGAAAAGTCGTGGTCGTGGAAGTCGGGCCCAAGTGCCTAGAAATGAAAAGGAACCGAGCACGTCTGAGCCTCACACGGGGGATAAAATCGATGGAAAATATGACTAGTGAAGCTGTCAAGGCATATCGCTAGGGCATTGATAAAGGCATTCGGAAAATCTTAGAGGAATGGGAAGAGGAAGTTAAGTAAAGCAGTGAGACAAAGGAGGACATGGATGAATGGAGGACCCTAGTCCCAGACCCAGGTACCACTAGAGGTAGGATAACACAATTTAAGCATATCTTATACCTTTATTGGTTGATGAAAAGCCTTCTAGGCAAGGCCATGGAGCAGGTCTTGATGGGCATGGTCGTTTCTATCCAAGGTATGCCGAGCTACAAACAGGAATTCCAAAAAGTTTAGTTTCAACTCCACAAGCAGGATATCAGGCTGGGAAGAATTGAGACACATCCCATGTATCTTGGAACTGTCTGAGATGCCTGGATCAAATGTCAAAGGCCTTACGCCAATGGAATCAACCTCGGAGGAAAATAATGACTAGATAATTTCCCTTGTTTAATTTTGTTTTCTATGCGGATAACTTTTAATTTTCGTTATGCAAGAATATATATAGGTAGAAATCTAGAGTATGGTCATGAAAGAGAGACATATATAGCTTGGATAGAAAGACTGAAACTTTTATATTTTTGGATGGCATACAATGCAGATAGGTGGCCAACAAACTTGGTTTCCCAATGGGCAAGCTGATGCCACCTAGCTAATCTATGTGGTATAAATTTGCTTATAAATGAATGGAAAAAAAGAGGACATGAAAAGCTTAACAAAAAAAATTTATTTATTTGTTAACTTTTTTATATTTCAAATCATATATATTAAATTTAAATAATAATAAATTATAATATTTATAATTTATAATATCCATTTAATAATAATTATAAAAAATCCCCCGATTGGGTGATCAATTAGTGATACGTGAGGCCACTAAGCCGCCTCATCCCAACACGCAACAATCATGCTCAAACATTGAAATGATATCCATTGGTTGATTGTTCGTACATCAAGTGTCTAGAGACTTTGGGAATATTTATTATTTAAGTGATGTTGGGAGAAGGCGGATTAGCTAGCCAGGAAATGAAAATAGGAATTTTGGGGATAATCCCTGCTCAGTATGCCAAGAAGGCTCCACCAATGCGCTGAAAGGGCATCGTACAGTAGAGGCAAGAAAGTGGGGGTAGGAAAGTGTATACATGCAAATGGATTGACAAGAACTCAAGTGTTCATTTGGGACCCTAGAGTGGCATAATACCAACCCCAAAGGTCCCTGTATAGTCAAGCTCTCGCAAACACTATTGTTGGCCTCTCCAATTGATGCTACTCACTCGTCTCGAATGAATTTGTCGATATAAAGGTATATCGCTTCTCCAAATTATGTGTTATTGCTAGGGTCTTTGCGTTCATCGTAAAGTGGAGGTAGAACACCACCTTGGCATTCTATTGTAACGGCTGAAAGACTGTCCAAAATTTTGGCTTGCATCCAATTTCGGAGCCTCCTTAGAGAATTTTACTTTATGACTGCATGCACTCGGGTTCACTCCGTGAGCTCGTGTAAGTCTTCGGTCCCACCTTGCTTGATCATTCCACCAACAAATTTTGCATGTTGATGTCAATGTCATGCTTGCGACCATGTTCTAGTCATACACAAGGTCTCCGCTTCGTGTGTACATGTTATGTTCGCTATGTAAACATCCGTCGCACTCACACACAGACTCATATACACTGTCGCGCAAGCGTTGTCATGGTTGACCAATGATCAATCACAAGCGTCATGCTTATCGCTAACATTATTGGTAAGCCATGTTGAGCATGTGTGTCTAGATGGTTTTAGTCGTCTCGTCATCAAGTCATGTAAGTGTGTGTTTGCAAGTTCATGTATGCATCTTTTCACTCGCTCACACACTTCATCGTTTTGCTGACATTCTTACGATCATATTCCTCTCTGACAGTCGCACCTTTTCCCTGCCATTAACTCGATCAACTATCACCCAAAACAGCGTACATGCACCAAGCAAGCCATTTCAAGTTGCGCTACCTGCAAACATATCAATCAACCTTCATGCTGGTCAAATGGAGAGTTTGACCTGATAGTCACCTCGGGACTGACTCCCCTAAAAAATTGCTCAGAGGTTGCAGACCTTGCCCACTCCACTGACTGAGAAAATTGTGCATACAGGCCAGATAGAAACTTAATGCCCATCCCTGTCTCCCTCATAAAATTGTGTAGTTTTTCCTGCCATCCCCCTAGTCAATCGATCAGCTGCTCACCTGAAAAACTGTGTAGTTTTCATGAGCAAGCCCTCTGCTGCCCAGCAGTTCGCTCAGCTCAGAAACTGTGTAGAGGTGATCAGTAGGTCAACCTCCTAACATCAGCGTAGTTTTCCCCACCAGCAACTGACTGCCAGTTCCCTCCAGGAATTGTGCAATTTTTGCTGCCAATCTCCAACAACTAACTGTCGGTTCCCTCCAGGAATTCCACAGTTTTTGTTGCCAATTCCAGCAGCTGACTACTAGTTCCCTCCAACAAATTGCGTAGTTTTTTCTACCAAGGTCCTAGTATCTAGCTGTCAGTTTTCTCGAGGAATTGCACAGTTTTGGCTGCCAGGTTCCTGCTGCCTGCTCCTTCCAAAAATTATGCATATTTTGTCTGCCCAACCTTCCCGCTCCTTCCAAATATTGTGCAGATTTTGTCTGCCCAGCCTTCCCACAGCTTGGACTGCTCCTCTAAAAAACTGTGCAGTCTTTCCCTCCAATTGAGCCAAACCCGACAAACAGTCACTGTCGATTTGGATTTTCCGTCTCCATCACCCAATGACTTCTGCGCAATTTTCACCAGCAGTGCCTGGAGCTTCCATCCCAGCTTGCAACTCACAACCTTGTCTCCTCTCCCGGTAACCTGCATTCGAAACGATCATGCATCATGGTAGACTAGGAGGTTTATGGATTTGATGTTGTCTTGTCGTGAGTGACTGTAGATACAGGTACACAAACAAACATGGCGCAACGACGGATGTGATGAACAAAGGGAGTACATGTAGAAGGACATGTTTGCCAATGGACTAACAAACGATGTATGCAAAGAGATGTACTTGCGGATGGACGATCATGCAAAGATATGTTTGCGGACGGATGGATGACAAACATGCAAGGACGTGGACGTGTTCACGGACGGACCAATGGACAAGCATGCATTTTTCACGAGAAGATGAACCTGTCAAGCATGCCAACATGAAAGCAAGGGGCAACGTGCAAATGAAACATCAAGCAAACCCAACGACCATCGAAGACTCTGCGCACTTTGCCATGCAGAGGTGAAGTTGTGACACACCATGAGTACATCCATCACCCAACAACACTGCAGCTCAACATGCACACCTGCAGCCGCACGAATGTACCAGCACTATCATGCTGAGTCTTGTCATGAGTTATGTCATCCACATCTCTACTATGGGCCATACTGTTAATCAATGCAATGTAACATGGAAGTCCAAGAGACCCACTTGTCATATGAAGAGTCATGTAAAGTCGAAAGGTCATGGAAGTCAAACCGTCATTGGGGTAGTTGAACAAACACAAGGGTAGGTTTCACCCTTGGCTATAAATACCTCCTGATTTGTACATGCAATGGAATTTTCACCTCGGATCCTCCTACAGAGCCTTGAGAGTCTGTAATATTTTCATTGAGGAGTAAGTAGTGGCTCAAATGCCACACTCACCAGGTTAGTGATGTATGGTGTAACGATGTGTCTTGGAAATTTCGCTTAATTTAGAAGCTTGCAAATAGGCCAACACGTTTTCACACATGTATTGTAACTTTTGTAAGACTGATCTTGAACACTTGTAATGCATGTTGTTTTAACCTATGTTTAACACTTGAACTCATTCAATTGTCGTAATACATATATACTAGAGAAAATTTGTTGTATGACCTGTTAACGTTGTCCTGCCTGTGTTAGTTACCTCCCCAGACATCAAAAAAACCTTTCACATATACTTGCTATAAAAATTGTCACACTCGCACGAACTCCTCCGCTGTGTGTTTTACGTGTTATCTTTCCTTGTGTGTTGTGACTACCGCATCTGCGTGGACTGCTGTTTCGAAAGTTGTGCACGTCCTATTGTGTTGTGTTCTCCTAACAGATTTGGGGCTTCCTCCCATCCGAGTTGGGACTCACTCCCACACTCTCCATCAACAGTGAAAGAACCATTAACACAAGTAACACTAGCAATCACTAGGCACGTGAACCTCACTACTCGAAGACAAAGCATACCACTTTATTGTGATGACAAGCAAGAGCTGAGGCAAATCTTTAAGATAATGGCAATCGGGCCATCATACCGGATGGGATTCCCACACCAAATGGTGTGAGGTCTAGTTGGGACTTCATACCGAGGTGATCTCCAGAATGTCGGTGGGTCCAGCACCGTCAACATTTCTGGTGCTAGAAGGAGGGCCGCCAGTTGTATAGAGTTGAACATTCTCTCACACTCACTCATCAACCATCTAGTCAAGGCAGTAAATTGTACTCCCTCTCACCTACGTGTGACTCTATAGTTGGTTACTTTTCACCTACCAAGACTGAACACAAAATTTCATATCATCACCTTCGCTCCATCTGTCCCATCACCCGCTAGTTCATGAAAGCAGTCGTACTAATCCTAGGTATACAACATCTTCCATACGCATCAAGGAAGCCAAAAGCCACTCTCACAGGGGTTCTTGTATCGTTAGTGGAAGAAGTAGTTCTTGCCACACTTGAAGGTCTGGTAGAAGTTATTGAAGACAGAGAGGAACCTATGGTCTTTCGAAAAGGGGAACGAGACACCGTTGTGATATTGGGATCAGAATTTGGTACAAGAGGTAGAGGAGAAGGCAACAAAGGAGGTGGAGGCAGAGACGAACCAGTAGACTTAGAGCTGGAACCATTAGATTTTAAAGAAGAGGAGTAGGACGAAGAAGAAGAAGATATGGCTGACCAAAATCTGGAATGGATGACTCAAGGACCATTATCTTTCCTCGGTGATTTGCACAAGATGCCAAAGTGAGAGGAGAGAAGGAACATCAAGTTTAACCCTGACATCAAAGTAAAGGCATAAGACCATTTGGACAACTTCTGCCTATAGTTGCAGACCCTTGAGGTACGGTATGATGACGTATCATGTAGATTTTTTCCATGTATCTTGGACTGTCGCATAGCTACATGGTATCACATCCTTCCACAAAACTCCATACAGAACTGGGGTGCATTCAAATGCATGTTTCTTGAAAAGTTTGTTGATGACAAGACCTCATCTATGTTACTTAAAGAATTGGGAATTCTGAAGATGTAGGGGAAAGAAAAGGTAAAATATTTCAATCAGAGGTTTACACGCATATTGAACAAGTTTGCAGTGGATGGCAAAACTCATGACTCCATCACTATTGATTACAACACGTATGCACTGTTGACTAGCATTTCACAATTCTTCAAGCCAGATGCGAAACTAACTCTATTGGAAAATTGCGAAGAGGCTATTGTTGTTGAGAAAGACCTACGCGCAATTGGAGTCATCAAGGATGATGAACAAGTAAAGGACTCCAAAGACATAAGAAGAAATTCCTAGGCGATGGCAAGCAAAGGTAGAGACAAGGAAGCAAATGATATTGAAACCCTCACTCATCTCATCAAGAACTTGAGAAAAAAGTGTCTGATCTTAAACAACGAAAAAAGAACATGTCTGCAAGCAGCGATCCGCTTAGGTAGAGGCAAGGAATCATGTCATTGGGCAGCAATTGATACACTCCAAAAACTACACAGAGCTCTATGTTCCACCTCGATCAGTGCAAAAATTCTGAGTTCTGTTCATTCCACGAAGAACACCACCCTGAGAAATCTTGTTCGGACTGGAAGTGAATTGCAAGATTTGTATGCAGTCATACATTTGATGTAGAAAACAATATGCAGGAGCAACCATAAGACATGGATAATGACGAAGGTGTTGCACCTAACGAAGCATCAAGTTCTAGGCATGCGGTGAACATGTATCAGTGCTCGTACGCAGCATCAAAGATGAACATCGAGAAATAGCCCACAAAGAAAAATGACCATTACAATCTTAGGAGTAAAGGGGCTCCCCTTACACTTGGGGAAGCACAAGAAAATATGAGATTGTTGTTGAGGAAGGCTGATCCACCAGCTGCCCAAAGCAGAAAACACAAAGCAAGCCTGGGAAGACAGTAGCGGACAAGAGTAAATCCATGAGCAACAAACTACAGAACACTTTGTCAAACAACATGAACATTAGTCCTACCCTAGACACCTCAGTGAGTCTTCCACTTCTGGACTACAACATTGTAGGTGACATGAAGAAAACTTGTGCAAACATTAGTTTGTTCGAGTTAGCGAAGATCCAGAGTCAACAAGACATCCTGCTACGCACACTGGGATAGACATCAAAGGACAACACAACCTCTACTAGCAAGGGGCCTAGCACACCACTCGGATCACTTTCGATTGTGCTAAACACGCTCTGGATGGAAGATGTAAAATTGGGTCGCCCTCCAGTCCTGCTCTCATTTGAAGTTTTTAACTGTAATGTTCACAATTGCTTGGTTGATTACGACGCGACAACCAATGTCATGTTGCTCTCCATTGATAAGAAGATCAATGCACAATGGAGCAAGACATCCACGCTAATCATCCAACTTGATCAAACATCTGTACCATCCATTGGTGAACTCTGAGATGTGATCATCCGACTATATCATGATAGTCGAGTCCACCAATGCATCAACATAGTTGCTCTGGACATACCGGAAGCATATGGTTACTATTCAGTAGGGACCGGTCCAGCAAGCTGAATGAATATTTTGCTACAGACTGGTCGAACATGTGGCTTCCGTACAAGGGCAAAAACAACCAAATCCAGGTGTTACCTGAGAGATATATGAAGGACAATGTCACTACCATTAATGGCGAGAATGAACCGTTGGCATTCGCAGAACTTAAGTTTGGAAACTACCTCCTAGAAACAACGTTGGGGTGTGATCCTACAAGGCCAATTCCAACCCCACCAGACACGTAGTTGGGACTCCTTCCTTGCCCAACTGATGGTAATAAAACATGTACAATACATTGTACCAATAGTATCAGTAGCAGTAGAAACAATAGTAGTAGAAATATAAGCACGTCAAATGGTTTGTGTACAGATGAGTTGTGGACCATGTACTTTGACGGATCAAAGACACAGGATGACTCAGGAGTAGGGAGTGTCTTGATCGACCTATACAACATGAAGCATCTGGTTTCAAGTCGCTTGGAGTTTGAGTGCATGAACAACGTTGCTGAGTATGAAGCACTCGTGTTGGGATTATAGAGAGCCATTAGCCTCAACATGGTCGCGCTCAAAGTGGTATGTGATTTCGAGATAGTGGTATGGAAGGTACGTAACACCATTCACTGTTTGTCACCACATCTCAAAGGGTTATTTCAAGAGGTATGGTGACTAATCTCTAACTTCTAATCATTTAACATCACTGTTGTACAATGTACGCGTAATGCAGCTACCAATGCTCTGGCAAACGCTGCTTCAAGAATGTCACCAATTAGGGATAGATCTACTATTGAAATTTTGTACAAACCATCTATCCTAGATAACATAACTAACTTACATGTATTTAATGACGATCAACAGATACTGCATTTCATGGCCAACATTGACGTCTTCAAAGATGCAGCGATAGATGATGACGAGTACGAGCATTCTCTACAAGCAGAAGCTGGAAACATGAAAGGCCACCTTATCACGAAGGGTGTGGCATCTTTGGAAAAGCTTTATGACTTGCAAGAACATTTTCAGGGGCCGAGGAATAACAAAACCCATAAGTCCACCATGATGCACGAACTGATCAACTTAGGAATAAAACAAGATCCAAAGTTTGTCAAGCTCAGCACATGTTGCACACAGTAAGAGCGAAAATCCTTTGTCCACCTATTCAAACAGTACCAAGATGTGTTCACATGGATGTATGATGATATGAAAACTTATGACACACAGATAATCCAACACATCATTCTGATCAAAGAAAGGGTCAAGCCATATCAATAGAATCTTATGAAAGTACACCCATCACGTGAACCCCTCATACAGAAAGAGCTTACCAAGCTGTTGGATGCAAAGATCATATACAAAGTTTGTCATTCCACGTAGGTTTCAAACCTTGTTCTTGTACGCAAGAAATCCGAGGAAATTTGTTTGTGTGTTGATTTCCGAAATGTGAATCGTGATGAGTGCCAGTATTGCAACAAGGATGTTGCAACTCCTGGGCTACCAACTTTACTTATCAACCCAGGGTTCGTACAAACTTGGAGGTGACAGTGCTATATGCACAAGTAGAAGTGAAGGTCTTTCTTGTTATTACTTTTTCATCTGGCGAGAGACCTAGGGGTTCCAAGCCAGACTTCCATAGAGTTAGAAGAAGCTTGATTCTTTGATGGAAGAAGAGAAAATCTATTCTAAGAGAGCTACTCTACTGCAGTAATGAAGAAAACAACATGTAATGTTAAATCACACCATATCCTAATTAACCATTTAAACAGCTAAGCTAAGAAAAAATGCTAAATCAACACTAACCTAACGCTGCTATCTAAGTTACAGAAGTAAAGAGCATCAAACCAAACTAATGTGTAAGCAAGGAAACCAGACTAAATCTGTTTTCACGTTTTTGGTTTTTTTGGTAAAATCAAGCATGCAAGGAGTCAAGCGGAAGAGCAAGCGAAGATCAAAATCAGTGAAAGGAGGATGTAACGAAGTAGTAGTGCATGGGAACCATTGGATCAGTTGGATCAATAGACAGTATAAACGGAAGACGAGTGGCAGAGATCATATCGCAGGGGATTAAGTGAATAGACAGATGAACATTACTAACGAAAGATAAGCGGCAAAGATCTTATCGCATGGGTTTAAGTGAATATATGGATGAATAGGACTAATGGAAGATAAGTGGCAGAGATCTTATCGCAGGAGGTTAAGTCAATAGATGGATGGATCACATTAAATCATGTGGCAACAGAAGAAAATAACATGAGGAATGATGGAGCGGTATTCGTAGGTGGTAAGTAGTTTCTTGTGCACCCTCAAAGTTGTAAGTGGAATTCCTAAATTTTGTGCGATTAGACTAAGTGAGTGACACGTAGCATGAGAGAAAACCACTTTTCTCGCGTGCTCTTGGGCGGGTATCTACCATGCAAGAATTCACGTGAGATTTCCTGATAGTCATTGGATCAACCAAGACATATCGATGGTGGAGATGTGGAGCGCCTAAAGTGAAATGTTGAAATGAATAAAGGTGGTAAGTAGTATCTCACACGCCCTAAGGGATGTAAGCTATATTTCTAAATTTTACGCGATTAGCCTAAGTGAATGACATGTAGCACGGGAAAAACACTTTTCTCATGTGTTCTCAGTTGGGCATTGGTCGTGAAATAATTCACGTGAGATGACGTGATATCCATTGTATCGAGGGCACGACAGATCGACGGTGGAGATTTGGAGCGCATAAAGTAGGTGGAAGAATTCATGATAGTTGTTAGATCAAGCTAGACAGATCGACGGTGGAGATCTGGAGCACATAAATTCAAGTGTTGAAATGAATCGGACGGCGATTGGTCAGGTTTGTTGTGGATCAGACAATAAGGAAATATACGGTTATAATATGATCAAGAAGTTCTTTATTGGCTTCCACTTAAGCATTTCGTGCTGAAGGAAATGAGCATATGAGAAAAAATTGATACAAAAGGATGATAATGAAATGAGCCTTGTACTAAATCATGACAACAAACTTCATGCAAGAACTCCAAGCTAACCTGCTAATTGAAAGAAGGCACAAATGGAAGCAAACTAAAACACAACTAATCTATACTACACTACTGTAATGGAAATGCAGCTACTTAAGCAAATGAAGGATTAAACCATGAATCTATGCTAGCATACATGTACAATAAAGAGGAGCCTTAGCTGCTAGGGTTGGGCCCTAACCCAAGAGCTTCAACCCTTTGAGTTAACTCAGTTCTGGCTCAAAACAAAACTCATTCTTATTATCAAAACAATGGATTACATCAAAATCTGTCACAAGTCTTGTAGCTCGAAAATAGAGTAAAGTTTTACAATAAAAAAGTCTGAATCCTACTGAGGTCCTAGGCCTCTCTACTTATATGACTAAAGTCTCCAACGACTTCCTTAAAATTAGGGAGGCTTGGCTCCCAAACTCGAGATAAACTAGTGCTTTGACTTTCACTTGCTCGGTTACCTTCTAGTCCTCATGATTTGCCTATTTGCACTCCGAGCTGATGGAGGAATATTCGAATGGAGGGGTAGTAAATGAGGAGGATTTACCTCCTATAATTCCTCTCCCTTGTCCCATTCTAGTTTTGACCAAGGTCTTTGCCAAAATTCCTTGCTTTTATCCTTTAATCTTGCGTTAAATGCACATTAGACCACAAAGAAAAATATCCAACTCTAACTCATCTCATAAACAAAA
>APFE030417051.1:35184-64165 GCA_000404065.3 Pinus taeda
AAAGATATTTTAAAGAAATGCAATGATTTCATTTGTGTATTCAATAAACACAAGATTTTATAATTGACTAAAATATTCACCATGCCTCGTGAGAGATTCACCAAAAAATTATATATACATATCATATTATTGATAAAATCGCCTTCCATTTTTCCTATATACCATGGAGATTCGTCGATTTATTATACATGTAAATTTTGGGGGGGTTCTTAAAATTTTTCGTGATTTTGTGCTGAAGGAAATGAGCATATGAGCAAAAAGTGATGGAAAAATACAATAATGCAATGAACCTCGTATTGAATCAAGACAACAAACATCATGCAAGAACTCCTGGCTAACCTGCTAATTGGAAGAAGGCACAAATGGAAGCAAACTAAAACACAACTAATCTATGCTACACTACTATAATGGAAATGCAGATACTTAAGTAAATGAATGATTAAACCATGAATCTATGCTGGGCTACATGTACAATAAAGAGGAGCCTTAGTTGCTAGGGTTGGGACCTAACCCAAGAGCTTCAACCCTTTGAGTTAACTCAGTGCTGGCTCAAAACAAAACTCATTCTTATTATCAAAACAATGGATTACATCAAAAACTGTCACAAGTCTTGCAGCTTGAAAATAGAGTAAAGTTTTACAATCAAAAGTTTGAATCCTACTGAGGTCCTAGGCCTCTCTACTTATATGACTGAAGTCTCCAACGAATTCCTTAAAATTAGGGAGGCTCCCCTCCCAAAATTGAGATAAACTGGTGCTTTGACTTTCACTTGCTCGGCTACCTTCTAGTCCTCATGATTTGGTTGTTTGCACTCTGAGGTGATGGAGGAATATTCGAATGGAGGGGTAGTAAATGAGGAGGATTTACCTCCTATAATTCCTCTCCCTTGTCCCATTCGAGTTTTGACCAAGGTCTTTGCCAAAATTCCTTGCTTTAATCCTTTAATCCCGTGTTAAATGCATATTAGACCACAAAGAAAAATATGCAACTCTAACTCATCTCATAAACAAAATATAATCAAAAGTATGCAATAAGTTGTGAGAATAGTTGTTTTGACTAAGCTAGGAGGTGAATTAAGGCCCATATAGTTACCCAATGATAAGGCTCATCAAATCGCGCCTCAGACAAAGACAACTACCCTATTCCATCTATGGACCACATTCTGTAAATACTATCTGGGGCACAAATGTTTTCCCTACTCGATGGTTTTTCAAGATACAATCAGGTTCTCGTAGCAAAACCTAACAGAATTAAAACTACTTTCCATACCAAGTGGGGTACTTTCACTTATAGATGAATGTCATTTGGGCTTGTGAATGTAGGCATGACTTTTCAGTCACCATGGACATTGCTTTTCATGGACTCATCAGGTAGATCGTAGTGGTATACCTCGATGATGTGACTGTGTTCTCAAGAAGAGGTGAGGACCACATATGCTATCTGAAGAAAATTTTTGAGCAATGCCGGAAATATGGGATTTCCTTGAATCTCAAGAAGAGCGTATTCATAGTGTTTGAGGGGAACCTTGTCGGACATATTTTTGCCCAAAACAGGATCAAGGTGGATCCGGATCGAGTTCAGACTATTACAAAGATCCCTCTACCATCAAACAAGAACGACATGCAATCTTTCTTGGGAGAGATAAAATTCCTCTGGAAGTTCATCTTAGATTATGCACAAATAGTCAAGGCCATGTAGGACATGATCAAGAAAGATGCAGTCTACAGTTGGGGCAAGAGGGAAAAGTATGCATTCACCTAGATCAAGTAAGCTATTGTAGAAGCACCTACACTTTACAGCCTAGACTTCAAGAAGGATTTCCTGCAATATACCTTCACCATTGATAATTCACATGCTGCAGTACTCACTCAGAAGGATGAGATGAACGATGAACGTCCCATATCCTTCATGAGCGCAAGCATGTAGGGACCAGAACTAAACTACCCCGCATTGACAAGCAAGCATATGTCGTTTACAAGTCAGTGAAACACTTCAAGCCCTACTTGTTGAAGAACCACTGCATAGTCTATGTCACTCACCCAACAGTCCGCACACTACTTGTACAACAATAACTAGGTGAACTACGTGCAAACTGGATGACAATCTTGCAAGAGTAGTACCTTGAAATCAAGACAGTTCACACGATCAAAGGACATGGGCTCTACAAACTTGCAACGCACCAAAGAGTGAAGAAGAGCTCGTTGTCTGTGTTAGTGTTAGTCTTGTTTGCCTTTCATTAGTGATAAAATGTGCTCTTACTAAGCTTGTCAGGGGTCTCAAAATCAAATTTTACCATGTCACTAGGTTTACAGAGTAAAATTTGGTTACTGGTTAGTCTAGGAATGAGTTCAGTCTTTTGGAAAAGTCACTTATGCTAGTCACCTATCTCATTCACATGAAGCTGTCATAATGAAAGAAAGTTATCCTCATATCATTCATCATCATCATTCCATTCAGTTTCAGGTTTTTCATTAGGTCACTAGGGTTTCCAAGGTCCATTATTACCACGTGTAAATCCAACATTGAATAAGGCATGACAAGCAACTCTTTGACATTAACTTGTTGACTTTTCACAAGTTCATCTTGATTTCAGTTTGAAAGGCTCCAAAGGAAGAAGTTTCCAGTGCTAAAAAAGTGAAAATATAGCCCAAGTTTCAACCTTCTAAGGTGCCTCTGTTTTAAAAAGTGAAAAATTGTTTCTTCAAATTTTTGTGGGTCCCATTTATTTTCAAAAAGGAAATTAATTTTCCTATATAAACCAAAAAGCCCCAAACTCATATTATTTTCCTCTCATTCCTTATTGTGCATCGAGCTTTCCCTTCCATTGGTGAGAAAAACTCGAATTCCTATGCAAAATTAGAAAAAAATATCTAGCGCTGCGCTCCTAGACACTGCGCTATGCTCCCAGAGACTACACTGCGCTTGGCCAGAGGAGCTCAAAATTGCCCTAAACTCACCCAAATTGGATTTTTAAGCTTGCACATCCTTTTTCTTGCAATCCTAGACTCATTTACAAGAAAGTGTACCATCTTACTATACTTTTTAGTTTGCAAAATGAATTCAAAACTAAGATTTCTTCATTAGGGTTTCTAGCGAGATTGCCATGAAATGATGATAGGGTTGACGATGGTAATTTAGTTTTCATTATTTTAAACATGTAAAACTTCATCCTACACCTCTAGACATGTTTAATATGCTACTTGAGCCATTGAAGCAACTTCAAAACATTAAATTACTTCACTAAAAATGAAACCCTAGCTCATTCCTACGGGATTTGGACAATTTTCCTAGAAAACCTGTTTTTCCCCTTCCACAAATACATCATTCCTTCATTTCACTTTATTTCATCTTCATAAGATGTTCATAGTTCATATTCACCTCCTAAAAATTCCCCTTGCCATTTTTCAACTCCACCTACCCTTCATTTCTTTTTTCACTCGTCCCTCACTGTTTTTTCTCATTTTCCTACTGTTAGGATTTATGTCACCATGGAAGGAGACTCTTCACCAGAGAGGAAGAAACATCACAAGGGAGGAAAAATTCTCATATATGAACCCTCAAACTGCAATGAGATCAATTCATCACCCTTTGTCAAATATTGCTTTGAAGATGTGAATTGCTTAGATTTTTGCAAAAGGGTGTGTGAAGTGGGTTTCCATGACTAGTTGACAGATTGGGTTGCTACTCATTTGAAAGGAGAAATTTTCATTATTGTTGGTGTTGATTTCACATTTTCAGTGACCTTTATTTCACTTGCTACATGGCTACCAGATCACGGTGAATATTGGTTCAAGGGGATGAACTTAGATCTTGAACATTATAGACCTTTCTTGAAAACACCATACAAGGAAAAACATGCTCACATCATACCTTTCAGGTACCTATTGGAGAAGGATGGTCCCTTAATGAAATTTGCCATGAAATTATTCCAATGTGAAGGAACATTCTCTAGACTATATGCCTCATTTGGCTTCTAATGCACTTTACAACTCAGAAACCACTCAATATGTGCAACTATTTGCGTAGGAGCCTTACCAAGATAACTGAGAGGATACAAATTAAGAACAAAGAACACTAGCCTCGTATATTTCATCATAGTCTAATAAATACTATAGTATTTCATGAATTTGCAGAGAGGAATATGACATGGGAATCTTTCTTGGAGATAGCTTTGAAATGACATGAATCCAATGTGGCAGCTCAACCTTTTCTAGCATGCCCACACAACAAATGGAAATTGGGTCTTCTAGAAAATCACTGGAAATTCCTAAAGAACCTAAACCTGAGGTGACAAGGATGTACAAAAGAGTAAATAGGCTTGTGTTCGCTTCTCATGGTGAGAAAGGGTCCAAGCCTTCTACATCAGAAAAACAGGGACCATCAGTGCAGGATAAGGACTTGGTTGAGCATGAGATTGAGTTGGTTGACCTAGAGACAGAAAATGAGGTTTCAAGCATGCAGAAGACAATCATAGAAAAATATTATCAGACCAAGAAACTCACAGTCAACATGGCAAAAGCAAGGTTCATCATCTCATTCCTAGAACAGGAAAATAGTCAACTGAAGCAAAACAAAGATCATGGAGAAAGATCAAACTAAACTATTGCAGCAAGCTGGCAAGGGAAAAGCAGGCATGGAGACAAATGGGTCCGAAGGAACACAAGGAAAAGGTAAGTGAAAGAGGCCAAGAACTAAAGGGCTTAAGAAGGCATTAGAGGAAGAAGAAAATCACATCTTACTAAATGAGGAGCTAGACCTAGAGGACAAAATTTCTTTAGAGTTCAATCAAGACAAAGAGTACTGGTTAAACAGGGTCAATGACCATTTGGAGAAGCTTCTAGACAAAGCTAATAGAGATAATCAACTACTAAGGCACATGGAACACCATTACCCTGCTCTGAACATGATTTGCAATGTCAAGGTCAAGCAACTTGAAAACAAACTCAAAGAAGCCCAAAAGGACCAAAATGATAAAGCAAACTTGGAGATGTTTTCTGAAGCATCCATGAGTTCTTAACATGCCTCATTTTATATCTCTTGACCAATTTTGAAGAAATTTTGATCATTTTTTGTTTTTTGCAAATTTTGGTGCCTTATGCTGAAAATTAGTAGTCCCAAAAGCGTAGCGCCTTGGCGTTGCGCTTTTTCCTCAGGCACTAAATTCAAGAAAAGTTTACATTTTTGAAAATACCTTAGCCTCTTCTCAAAACCCATTTCTTTATATTTTCCAGAGGAGGCCTAAGTTTTAGGAAAAATGAAAAAAAGTGGCCAAAAATCAGCTTTCTGGACCTCTTTTTGACAAGCGCTGTGCTCCTAGAGCGACCTTGGGAGATTTGGTTTTTGAAGGTCTTATCATGGGTCATTTTAAAAACTTAAAGGTGTTTTGGAAACTAGACTTGAAAGGCTAGTTGAATGTTCTCTCATATCTTCATTTGGACCTTAGGAAAGCACCTGAAAGTGGGCTCAAATTCAACATTTCGCTTCTACAATTTCCTGTGTTTTTATTATAAATTTCACTATGTAAATTTTCTAGCTTTCAATTTGACTTGGTCAAAGTCAAAACTCTTAATGTAATGGAACTTGTTTAGAGGTTAGATGATGTAAACATGAATAAATGTACATGATAGGTTGTTTTTGATGTTTAATAGGCCTCATTGAGGAAGCAAACTCCTAAACAAAGTCTCTAAGAAGTGTTTGAGTTTTACCTTCTGACTCTCACCTGTTGGTTGAGAGAATCTTGGAGTCAGTTACACCACCTAGGAATTTGACTCCTGAAGGTGGGGAGGTGGGCTAAGTGAGTCTATATGTATCATTTCTCTTTCAAAGAGAAGGGTTGGACTTTCATGGAGAAGGCTGGCATGTTTATGTTTTCTTCAGCTAATATATGTTTATGTTTTCTTCAGCTAATATAGAGGTAGTTGTAGCTATTTTTAAGGAACTCTAGTCCAGTGAGTGCATGGTGTTTGTTATTCTTTCTTTTAGTTTTTTAATGGTTAAATCATCTTTCTCCACATGTTTTGTCTTCTTTCTATGGATTACCTTGCAGTTAAATAGACAGGATTCTTGATTTCAAGCTCTGTTTATATGGGTTTCATAGTTTTTTTTGTTTCTTATAAAAGCTAATGAACTCATACTTGCATATGAAAATTAATCTTTTCAAAACTTTATATTCTATACTACATTGACAATATTCCAAGTACACCATGTCCTTCTGATATCTAGCTCCTTTCTATATTTGTTTATGCCTTCCTGAAGTCTAAACCTAATCACTGGCTCTAAACCCTAGTCCAACAAACCCTAAGATATCAAATTAATAAACACACAAACACTTATGTATATCTAGCCTAAAAACTTGGTTCTTTAAAGCTATTCATTGACAAAAAATTTGAGAGATCCCTCTCTGGTTCAGTAGGGCTAGCTACTAAGCTGAAAGTGGTTCGAGGTTACCTCTTTCGATCTCCTCCTCAGCTTAGGAAATTGTAGAGGATAACATTTTTTATGTCGTTGCCGGGGAAATGAGTACTATATCTTCCCTGGGAAAGAACAAAAAAGATAAGATCTGATTGCTGATGGTGAACAGTGATCAGACACATATGAAAGGCTGAACCATTCACCTGGCGACTCCCACTTGATCTGAAGACTCCATTGGTAGCAGGATCCAGAAATCGAAATGAGTTCTCAATCCAGAAGGTATGCTCCTATGCATCGAGATCATCTTCTAGGATTTCCAAATCATATGTCTCAGGTAGATTGGCAAACATACTTGCCAAAATTCAGAGATGGGAAAGGTGATGATGATACACTTCATTTAATAAGATTTCATATGCATGTGCGTAAACTGAGGATTAATTTTCATGAAGATTGTTTAATGAAGATGTTCATGTTCACATTAGAAGAAAGAGCATGGTCTTGGTATGAAATCTTGCCTCCTGCTTATATCTATTCTCTCAAGGTTTTTCACTAAGTATTTTTTGGGAAGTATAAAGAAGCCTATCCTTCTTTGCTTTTGATTAAGGATTGCTCTGATCATTTTGAAAATTTTATTCAAGACCTGGTAAGTGCTTATGGCGATGAAGAGTTTATGGATGATGAACTCTTGGATGCTTTGAATGAAAACCATTTTCACCACCATGTTAAGATCATGGGCCCTGGATGACAGTGAAATTGAGCAGAATTCTCCAATAGATGACAATGATCTTTTATCATCTAAAATATGTGATAATTTGCAGCAGTCATGCCTTTCTTTTAGTACACAAGATACATATGATAATGGACATTTCAGCTACCCTCCACTCCTTGATGAAGATTCTAATTTTGAGTTGGTTTGTATTAATATTCCTGAGAGTCATAATTCATCCATTGAGTTTGAAGTTAATGAGTAGCAGGTTTGTTTCCTAGAACTTAATGATCAACATGTTCAACATATTTTAAATCAGCAAGGAAAAGAAGAAATAGATAGTCAAATGCCTTATGTTTCTTCTGAGGAACTAATGCATAAAAGGCATATTTTAGATCCTTTTAATCAATCTTATTCTCAAGAGCATGAGAATGCAGCTCAAGATGATGGAATTAAAAGGGTATGTGATATAGAATTACATCTTGTTGTGTCAGTTTTCGAAGAATATTTTGAAAGTAATCTTTTCCAAATAATTGATGAATCTGTTGCTCTAGAAATTTTCAATCCAGATTTACATGAAGAGACATTCATACATGTAACTTCAGATTTTGAGGATGTTAGATTTCAAATTGATGATCATGAGTTAAAGGAAAGAAACGATAAAGAAGAGGTTGTTTTAGAGCCATTTGCACATGATGATCTTCCTCTAGATTCAGAAAATGAAGAGTGTGCTTGTATTTCTTCTGACTTTCAAGATATGGTAATGTTCTAGATTATTATAGACCCTATGTCCAATTTGTTGTAGCCATCTGGGAAGATGAATTTTCTTTTATTTATGCATCATGAGCACATGTTCAACAGATACTTGGAGTGGCCTAGCTTTTGTTTTTTTTGCCTACTCAAGGAAAGTTTGAGTAGGATTCACGTAAGTAGCCATTTGTTGGATTGGTTACACTAGAAGGATCATTACACATGATGTATATACATCTTCAGCAGGTTGGTAGTTATCATCAGAATTTTGAAGCCCAAGGAGAAGGCCATAAGGCTTCTATAATCAATTGTTATTTTCTTTTTGTTAAAAAAGTTGTAAAGTGAGTTTTTTAGTCAGTATGTTTTTTATAATCAAGTCAGTTCAGTTAGTCAGTTAGTTTTCAGTTTGAGTTTAGTCTTAGCATTTTGACTCCATACCTAATGGATAAGGCTACTTGGTCTATGGTGTTCTTGACACCTCCAAGGAACTGCCATCTCTAGCTAGAGCGAATGTTAGTGTCAGTATTGTTTGCCTATCACCAATGATCAAATGTGCTTTTACTAAGCTTGTCAAGAGTCTCAAAATCAAATTTTACCATTTCACTAGGTTTACAAAGTAAAATTTGGTTACTGGTTAGTTGGTCTAGGAATGAGTTCAATCTTTTGGAAAAGTCACTTATGCTAGTCACCTATCTCATTCACATGAAGCTGTCATAATAACAAGGATTTCTCCTCATATCAGTCATTATCATCATTCCATTCAGTTTTAGGTTTGTCATTAGGTCACTAGGGTTTCCAAGATCCATTATTAACGTGTGTAAATCCAGCATTAAATAAAGCATGACAAATAGCTCTTTGACATTAACTTGTTGAGTTTTCACCAGTTCATCATGATTTCAGTTTGAAAGGTGCCAGAAGAAGTTCTAGTGCTTAAAAAGTAAAAATACAATGCAGGTTTCAACCTTCTAAGGTGAATCTATTTTAAAAAGTGAAAAATCAATTTTTCAAAGGTTTGTGGGTCCCATTTCTTTTCAAAATTAATTTTCTTATATAAACCAAAAAGCCCCAAACTCATCTTATTTGCCTCTCATTCCTCATTGTTCATCGAGCTTTCCCTTCCATTGGTGAGAAAAACTTGATTTACTAGGCAAAATTAGCAAAACATATCCGGTGCTACGCTCCCATACACTGCGCTGCACTTGGGAGGCCAGTGTTGTGCTCCCAGACACTGCGATGCGCTTGGGCCATAGTAGCTCAAAATCGCCTGAAACTCACCCAAATCAGATTTTTAAGCTTGCACATCCTTTTTTTTGCAATTCTGGACTTGTTTACAAGTAAGTATACCATCTTACTATACTTTTTAGTTTGTAAGATGAATTCAAGGCTAAGATTTCTTCATAGGGTTTCTAGTGAGTTTACCATGAAATTATGATAGGGTTGATGATGGTCATTTAGTGTTCATGATTTTAAACATGTAAAACCTCATCCTAGACCTCTACACATGTTTAATACGCTACATGAACCACTGAACCAACTTTAAAACATTAAATAACCTCACTAAAATTGAAACCCTAGCTCATTCCTTGATCTAGACCTTGGGGGGAGGCCCCCAAGATCTAAAAAATTGAAATGGATTTTGGGGTAGAGGCCCGCAAGATTTGAAAAATTGAAATTCCAGAAGAAAAAGAGGAGAATTCCCAATAAACAAAACCATAAAGAAATGTTTTACTAAAATGGAGAATAACTGTAAAAGCTGCATTGTGGTAGACAATTGTCCTTTTACAAAATGTGACTTGCTACTTATAGTATTTTTCATTTACAATACTATGTGTCAATTCCATGGATGAATGAATACCATGGGTGGATGTCACAATACCATGGGTGGATGTCACTTACAATACCATGGGTGGATGCCACTTACAATACAATGGGTAAATTCCATGGGTGGATGAATAACATGGGTGGATGAATACCATGGGTTGATGCCATTTTCCATTCAGATCATTCCTCCCTCCTTAAGAAGCGATGGTCCCCATTGCGTGAAGTTCCCTCCTACAAATCCTTTGTTGAATATGAAGAGCCACTGAAGAGAAGGGTTTTATGTGGTTAACCCATAACCATGATGAACGAATATCCAAGGATAGAGATACCCTGTAATGGTTGTGACCAACTGTGATACTGATAGTGTGTAGCTTGGAAAATGGACTTCGATGAAGTGTGGGTTTGTGGATGACCAATAACCATGATGAAAAAAGATCCAAGGATAGAGATACCTTGTAATGCTTGTGACCAACTATGATACTGACAGTGTGCGGCCTAGCAAATGAACTTTGACGACAAGGATTTTGTGTAGTTGACCCATAACCGTGATGTTTGTTGTTGATGAAGTAACGGGTGCCTACATAACCTGGGGTGGGAGATCACGGCTCCAAAGAACCCAAGCCGAATTCTGCTACGTTGAATCTGATGAATGTGAAGTAGGTGCCTACTAAAGCGGGGTGGGAGGACACGTCTCCAAAGGGAACCTGCTCTGAATGCTGCCCCATAATTAAAATGGAAATAACTCGGTCAATATAACTCAGAATATTTATTATAACCTATTTTTGGAAACATAAGGACCATTTTGAATCTTCCCATTTGTTGGAAATCCTTATCTGCACACTATAGAATCTCATATTCTCACTACAACTTTTTTGCTGTCACAAAAGTTCTAAAAAATAGCTGATTTTAAATTAGCGATATCTCCCAGAGCCAAAAGCTGATTCAACCAATTTTTTTTTTGAAATTGGGTGATTTTTCGAGAGTATCTTAGATCTACAATCAAATTTTTGAAATTGTTTAAAAATTTTGAAAAAATAAAGATAGGAGAGTTGTCGTCCACAAATTGTCGTAAGAAACATTTCTGCAACATAGCTGATTTTAAATCAACGATATCTCCCTCATTTAGACTCTGATTCAGTTGATTTTTTTTTTTTGAATTTGGGTATTTTTCGTAAGGAATTCAGATCTTTTTTTTTTTGTAATTTTTTTCACAAAAAATTCAGATCTGATCTGTGAACTCGCCACCCAAAAACATTTCTGCAAAAAAAGTGAAAAAAGAAAAAATCTTCTCGCTTGGCCTAAGAAAATGCTTTATGGAGGATGTATCACATGCTTGAATTTTGTTGAATATTGCTGCAAAATTTGAAATTGAAATATGAATCAAACTTTCATTCCCATGGAATCATAACCTACTCTTATATGACTGATTTGGATCTTGGGGGGAGGCCCCTAAGATCTAAAAAATTGAAATGGATTTTGGGGGAGAGGCCCCCAAGATATGAAAAATTGAAATGCCAAAAGAAAAAGAGGAGAATTCCCAATAAAAAAAACCACAAAGAAATGTTTAATTAAAACAAAGAATCACTGTAAAAGCTACATTGTTGTAGACAAACTGTCTTTTTACTAAATGTGACTTGTTACTTATAGTATTTTTCATTTACAATACCATGGGTCAATTCCATGGGTGAATGAATACCATGGGTGGATAAATACCATGGGTGGATGAATACCATGGGTTGATACTATTTTCCATTCAGATCATTCCTATGGGATTTGGACAGTTTTCCTAGAAACCCTGTTTTTCTCCTTCCACAAATACATCATTCCTTCATTTCACTTCCTTTCATCTTCATAAGTTGTAAATATTTCATATTCACCTCCTCAAAATTCCCCTTGCTATTTTTTAACTCCACCTATCATTCATTTCATTTTTCACTCGTCCCTCACTGTTTTTTCTCATTTTCCTGCTGCTAGGATTTCTATCACCATGGAAGGAGACTCTTCACCGGAGAGGAAGAAACATCACAAGGGAGGAAAATTTCTCGGATATGAACCCTCAAACTACAATGAGATCAATTCATCACTCTTTATAAAACAATGCTTTGAAGATGTGAATTGCATAGTTTTTTGCAAAAGGGTGTGTGAAGTGCATTTCCATGAGTAGTTGATAGATTGGGTTGCTACTCATTTGAAAGGAGAAAGTTTCATTATTGCTGGTGTTGACTTCACATTTTTAGTGGCCTCTATTTCACTTGCTATAGGGCTATCAGATCATGGTGAATATTGGTTCAAGGGGATGAACTTAGATCTTGAACATTATAGACCTTTCTTGAAAACACCATAGAGGGAAAAACATGCTCATATCATACCTTTTAGGTACCTATTTGAGAAGTATGCTCTCTTGATGATACTTGTCTGAAATTCTTCACATGTGAAGGAATATTCTCTAAACTATATGCCTATCACATTTGGCTTCTAATGCACTTTACAACTCAGAAACCACTCAATATGTGCAACTATCTATGTAGGAGCCTTACCAAGATGTCAGAGAGGATACAAATGAAGAACAAAGAACACTATCCTAGTCTATTTCATCATAGTATGATCAAGACTATATTCCTTCATCAACTTGCAGAGAAGAATATGACATGGGAATCTTTCTTGGAGATAGCTCTGAAATGGCATGAATCCAATGTGGCAGCTCAGCCTTCTAGCATGCCAACACAGTAAATGGAAATTGGGTATTCTACCAAATCAATGGAAATGCCTAAAGCACCTAAACCTGAGGTGACAAGGATGTAAAAAAGAGGACATAGGCTTGTGTTTTCTTCTCATGGCAAGAAAGGGGCCAAGCCTTCTACATCAACAAAATAGGGACCATGAGTGTAGGATAAGGACTTGGTTGAGCATGAGTTTGAGTTGGTTGACCTAGAGGCAGAAAATGAGGTTTCAAGCATGCAGTAGATAATTAGAGACAAATATTATCAAATCAATGAACTCATAGTCAACATGGCAACAACAAGGTTCATCATCTCATTCCTAGAACATGAAAATAGTCAACTGAAGGCAAAACAATTGATCATGGAGAAAGAGCAAACCAAACTATTGCAGTAAGCCAGCAAGGGAAAATAATTCATGGAGACAAATGAGCCTAGAGGAACACAAGGAAAAGGTAAGAGAAAGAGGCCAAGAACTAAAGGGCTTAAGAAGGCATTAGAGGAAGAAGAAAAACACATCTTACTGAATGATGAGCTAGATCTAGAGGACATAATTTCTTTAGAGGTCAATCAAGATAAAGAATACTGGTTAAACATAGTCAATTACCATTTGGAGAAGCTTCTAGACAAATCTAATAGAGACAATTAGCTGCTAAGGCACATGGCACACCATTCCTAGGCTCAGAACATGATTTGCAATGCCAAGGTCAAGTAGCTTGAAAACAAACTCAAAGAAGCCCAAAAGGACCCAAATAATAAAGGAAACTTGGAGATTCTTGCTGAAGCATCCATGAGGGCGTAACATGCCTCATTTTACATCTCTTGACCAATTTTGAGGAAATTTTGATCATTTTTGGTTTTTTGCAAATTTTGGCGCCTTATGCAGAAAATTAACAGTGAAGTTTTTTACTCATGCACTAAATTCAAGAAAAGTCTACATTTTTGGAAAGCCCTTAGCTTCCTCTCAAAACCCATTACTTCAGAGTTTCTAGAGGAGGCCTAAATTTTGAGAAAAATGAAAAAAAGTGGCCAAAAATCAACTTTTTGGACCTCTTTTTGACAGGCGATGCACTCTTGGGGCGACCTTAGGAGATTTGATTTTTGAAGGCCTTCCCATGGGTCATTTTAAAAACTTCAGGGTGTTCTGGAAACTAGACTTGAAAATTTAGTTGACCATTCTCTCATATCTTCATTTGGACCTTAGGAAGGCACCAAAAAGTGGGCTCAATGTCAGTGTTGCGCTTCTACAACTTCCTGTGTTTTTTTTTGTAAATTTCACTATGTAAACTTTCTAGCTTTCAGTTTGATTTGGTCAAAGTCAAAAATATTAACATAATGGAACTTATTTCGAGGTTAGATGATGTAATCATGAATAAATATACATGATAGGTTTTTTTTTATGTTTAATAGGCCTCATTGAGGAAGCAACTCCTAAACAAATTCTCCGATAAGTGTTTGAGTTTTACCTTCTCACTCTCACTTGTTGGTTGAGAGAATCTTGGAGTAAGTTCCACCACCTAGGAATTTGACTCCAGAAGGTTGAGAAGTGGGATAAGTGAGTCTATATGTATCATTTATCTTTCAGAGAGAAGGGTTGGACTTTTGTGGAGGAGGCTGACATGTTTATGTTTTCTTCAGCTAATACAGAGGCAGTTGCAACTATTTTTAAGGAACTCTAGTCCAATGAGTGCATGGTGTTTGGTCTTCTTTCTATCAGTTTTTTAATGGTTAAATCACATTTATCCACATGTTTTGTCTTATTTCTATGGATTTCCTTGTTGTTAAATAGACATGATTCTTGATTTCAAGCTCTGTTTATATGGTTTTCATAGTTGTTTCTATTTCTTCTAAAAGCTAATGAACTCATACTTGCATATGCTCATTAGTCTCTTCAAAAATTTCTATTTTATACTACATTGACAATATTCCAAGTACACCATGGCCTTCTAATATCTAGCTCCTTTCTATATTTGTCTCTGCCTTCCTAAAGCCTAGACCTAATCACTGGCTCTAAACTCTAGTCCAGCAAACCCTAAAATCTCAAATTCGCAAACACACAAACAAATATGTATATCTAGCCTAAAAACTTGGTTCTTTAAAGCTATTCATTGAAAAAAAAATTGAGAGATCCCTCTTTGGCTCAGTAGGGCTAGCTACTAAGATGAAAGTGGTTTGAGGTTACCTCTTTCAATCTCCTCCTCAGCCTAGGAAATTGTAGAGGATAACAGTCTGGGAGTAGGAAGTTGAGATGTATGACTTAAGGTGAGAGACACCCACTGAAGATGGAACCTCTTGGTATATAGATGTGCATCAGTACCTTAAGCGTGACACTGTACCCTCTCACTTTTCCATCAGATAGAAGAGGGAATTGTGCCTCAAAGCTTTAGCATATCAGTTGGTGCACCGAGTACTTTACATAAAGCCAAGTGGTCCACGTATCTATGTGACATCATATATAGCCACGTAGATATGACTGGCGAAGGTTCTACCTATGGGGCAAAGGGAAGACTAGATTGATTCTTAGCAAGGACGTAGATATGGAGATATCAGACATACAACAACGAAGTTCTACTCAGGTGCCTGGAGGCACATGAATCAGATAAGGTATGACAAGATCTACATGACGAACCCACCAGGGGTCACTTTGCGGGAAACACCACTATGCATAAAGCTACTAGCCCAAATTATTCAAGGATGCACACTCTTATGCCCACAAGTGCCCGGTCTTTTAGCGGTTCGTTGAAAGAACACAAAGATCAACAACCCCACTACACCCTATTGCAGTGACTGAACCGTCCCAAAAATGGGGCCTAGACATCATTGGGGAGATTTTCCCACATTCGTCAAAACAACATCGCACATTATAACAACAACTG
Source organism: Pinus taeda (assembly GCA_000404065.3). NCBI lineage: Eukaryota > Viridiplantae > Streptophyta > Pinopsida > Pinales > Pinaceae > Pinus > Pinus taeda. The sequence goes on from APFE030417051.1 coordinate 50,466, forward strand.
ATTAATTCACATTGTGGACAAATTCAGTTCCACTCAAACAAGTGAACGACTAGGAGGTCATCATATTCCTCCAGCAGAACATCATCTCATGCTTCGGTGTTCCGGTATCACTTTTTTTGATAATGCAATGTACTTTTCATGTTTAAAGCTTTATGATTTTGCATTACAAAATGGTATAGTGCAGAAGCACTCATCTAACTACTACCCGCAAGGAAATAGTCTAGCAAAATCCACGAATAAAAAAATCATCCACATAATAAAAAAGACTATTTTCTCTGAGAAGCGCAACTAGCATACCGCTCTGACGAATGCATTACGGGCTGACTGCATAACACCCAAACCCTTTCTGAATACCTCATTGTACTTCCTGGTCTATGGTAAAGAAGCCATCCTTCCGCCTACTATCTACTTGATTACATTTCATCTATCCAAAGAATCCCAAGGCAAGCCTTGGCATCTAGTTCAACGTAGGATGGATAAACCCCACAAGCTTTAGGAAGAAAGGATGAAAGTAAATGAAAAATTTACACTCTACCAGAACCATATCAAGATATGGTTTGATAAGAAGTCTACATGGAAAGCTAACTTCGATGTTGGTGACTTGGTTTTGAAATGGGATAAGTCCCATGAAGACAAAGGCAAGCATACGAAGTTTCAGTCCCTGTGGATTGGTTCGTGCACAGTCCATGAGAAGCTTGGCCCACACACATACCTTCTACAATCGCTTGATGGGAGGATTGACAACCTTCCTGTTAACGACCAAGATCTCAAGCACTACTTCTAGTAGGCCAAGCTGCATCATGTGCCATGTACATAATCTTCTTGCTACTTGTTGTTTTCATTTTGTTTTCCTTGCTTACTATCTTTGTTTTCATTTGGTTGTTTTTCTTACTATTTTTGTTTTCATTTGTTTGAGTTTCTTAATACCTTACTATTTTTGTTTTCGGAAATAAGTGTTGCCATCTATTGCATTCTGGCTTTCAAATGAGTATGTGGTTGAGTTAAGAAAAGACTTGTGACACTGCAACACTTGGTCAGTCTTGTGTCCGTCTTCTCTGTGATTGGTTATAACCTTTGGCCGATGAAGTCTTGATGGAAAATACGAGCCGTCTACAAGGGGATTTTTGGTCCAACCATGAACCTGTGTCCACACTAGGAAGACTCATGCATGTACTCAACATTTTGCTATGTGTGTTCAAGCTCATCCAACTAGTAGAAACAGAGAAGGGGAAAATTTAAATGATCAAACCTATGTCATAGGTCTTACATGCTTCTCTGAAGCAACAACCTCTTCTACTCTCAATAAGTCAGGATCTCTCTTCTGCCTCAAAAATAAATAAGTGCCTATGCACAGTCCTCTTAAAAAAAATATAAAAACCAAAGAAGAGAAATGCTTCCTGGGTAGAGAGGTGGAGCATGCAACTCCACTGAGGTACTGACAAATCTCACTGGAAATGGAGCAATGTGTGTGTTCCTCTGCGACTCCATCAGGGTACTTTCCAAGGCTGTTGGCAATGGAGCAACGCCAGAGATGAAAGCTTATACTCTGAAAATTTTCAACTTGCGAGCTAAACAACCCTTCCCAATTTCAAAACACTGTGATCAAGCTGAACTTTTGATTGTGTTTGACTGAGTTGGAAAAAGGTGAACCATGTATCTCCATGGGGTAAGTGGGAAAGCCAAAGTAACCTGCACAACAATTCAATACTCCCTAAAAGATCAAGGCCCTGCGCTGACAATGAACCAAAACAGAGAAGCTGGAGTTCTACTAGTGTGTTACCAAGTGTTGTAGCAGCTGCAACATCCTCCAAAATTTTGGCCCACATCCAATTTCAGAGCCTCCTTTGAGAATTTTACTTGACAACTCCACACACTCAGGTTCACTCCGTGAGCTTATGTCAGTCTTCGCTCCCACCTTGTTTGATCATTCCACCGATAACTTTTTCATGTTGATGTCAATGTCATGCTTGCGACCATGTTCTGGTCATACACAAGGTCTTCGCTTTCTGTGTACATATTATGTTCTCTATGTAAAAATCTATTGCATACTCACACAGAGTCATATACATTGTCGCGCAAGCGTCGTCACGGTCAAAAAACAATCAAACACAAGCACCGTGCTTGTCACTCACACCATCAGTAAGTCATGTTGAGCATGTGTGTCTGGATGGTTTGAGTCATCTCATCATGAAGTCATGTAAGTGTGTGTTTGCAAGTTCACGTATGCATATTTTCACTGGCTCACGCACTTCGTCATTTTGCTGACATTCTAACGACTGGATTCCCTTTTGACAACATGACCTTTTCCCTGCCATCAACTCGATCGACTATGACCCAGAACAACACAAAAGCACTAAGCAAGCCATTTCAAGTTGCATTGCTGCAAACAGATCAATCAACCTTCATGCTAGTCAACCAGAGAGTTTGACCTGACAGCCACCCTGGGATTGACTTTGTTAAAAAATTGTGTAGAGGCTGCAGACCTTGCTCGATCTGCTGACTGAGAAAATTGTGTAGACAAGCGAGACAGACACTCAGTTCCCATCCCTATCTCCCTCAGAAAATTGCATAGTTTTCCAGCCTGCCCTCTAGTCAGTTGACCAATTACTGACCTAGAAAGCTACGCAGTTTTCATGAGCAAGCCCTCTAGTACCCAACAGTCTACTCAGCTCAGAAAATACGCAAAGGTGATCAGTAGGCTAGCCTCCCAGTATCAACACGGTTTTCCCTGCTAGTAGCTCTTAGTAGTTGACTACTAGTTCCTTCCAGGAATTCTGTAGTTTTTGTTGCCAAGCTCTGACAACTCATTGTTGGTTCCCTCCAGAAATTGTGCAGTTTTTGCTACCAGTGTCCTAGAAGCTGACTGCCAGTTTCCTCCAGAAATTGTGTAGTTTTTGCTGCCAAGGTCCTAGCAGCTAGCTGCTAGTTCCCTCTAGGAATTGCATACTTTTGGCTGCCATGCTCCCGCTGCTAGCTGATTCCAAAAATTGTGTAGATTTTTTTTTTCCTAACCTTCCCGCAGCCTGAACTACTCCTCTCAAAAGCTGTGTAGTTTTTCCTTCCAGTTGAGCCAGTCCCCGCAGACAGTCACTGTCAATTTGGATTTCCTGTCTCCATCACCTAGTGACTTTTGTGTAGTTTTCACGAACAGTGCCTAGAGCCTCCATCCCAGGTCGTAACTCACAACCTTGTCTCCTCTCCTGGTCACCTGCATCCAAAATGATCATGTATCATGGTAGAATAGGAGGTTTATGGATTTGATGTCGTCTTGTCATGAGTGAATGTAGATACAAATACACAAAAAAACATGGTGCGATGATGGATGGGATGAACAAAGGGATTACATGTAGAAGGAGATGTTTTCCAACGAAATAACAAATGATGCATGCAAAATGATGTGCTAACGGATGGACAATCAAGCAAAGATATGTTCATGGACAGACGGACATACGGATGGATGAGCATGCACTTTTCGCAAGCATGTGCACCTATCAAGCATGCTAACATGCAAGCAAGGAGCAACGTGCAAATGAAACATCAAGCGAACCTAACGACCATTGAATACTTCACGCACTTTTCCATACGAAGGTGAAGTTATGACACACCATGAGGACATCGATCACTCAGCATCACTGCAGCTCAACATGAACACCAGTAGCAACATGAATGTACCAGTATTGTCATGTTGAGTCATGTCATCCATATCTCTACTGTGGGCCATACTGTCAATCAATTTAATGTAACGTGGAAGTTGAAGGGACCAACTTGTCATATGAAGCATCATGTAAATTCGAAAGGTCATGGAAGTCAAATAGCCTTGAGGGTAGTTGAACAACCACAAGGGTCAGTTTCACCCTTGGCTATAAATACCCCCTCATTTTAACATGCAAAGAACTTTTCTCCTCAGCTCCTCCCACATAGCCTTGAGAGTTGTAATATTTTATTTGAGGTGGAAGTAGTGGCTCCAACACCCCGCCCACGGGGTTAGTGATGTATGGTATAACGATCTGTCTTGGAACTTTTGCTTAATTCAGAAGGCTGCTAGTAGGCCAACACATTTTCACACATGTATTGTAACTATTGTAAAAATGATCTTGAACACTTGTAATACATGTTTCTTTAACTTGTGTTTAACACTTGAACTCATTGAATTGTTGTAATACATATATATTAATGAAAATGTGTTGTATGAGATGTTAACGTTGTCCTGCCTGTGTTGGTTACCTCCCCAGACATTAGACAAACCTTTCACGTAAACTTGCTATAAAAACCATCACACTCTTGCGGACTCCTCCGTTGTGTGTTGTAGGTGTTATATTTCCTTGTGTTTTGTGATTGCCACATTTGCGTGGGCTGCTCTTCCAGAAACTATGCACATCCTATTGTGTTGTGTGTTCCTAACAAATTTGTTCTTCCTCCCATCCGAATTGGGAATCAATCCCACCTTCTCCCTCTATAGTGAAAGAACCATTGACACAAGTAACATTGGCAATTACCAGGCATGGAAACCTCACTACTCGAAGACGAAGCAAACCACTCTTTTGTGCTGACAGGCAAGAGCTGAGGCAAATATTTATGATAATGGCAACTGGGCCATCATACCGGATGGGACTCCCACACCAAATGGTGTGAGGTCTTGTTGGTACTTCACACTGGTGTGATCCCTTGAATGTTGGTGGGTCTAGGACTGTCAACACATTCTTGTACATTGGATGTAGGTATAGCCTATTATTTTTGGGTTATGTAATTTCGTTGTAGTAGTGCTTCAATTCGGTCTGAATTGGGTGTATTTTTAGTGTAAAAGGTTTGTTTCTCTAAGAAGTGAAGGGGTTGGACCCCCACAATGAAACATTGTGTTTTACTGCTCTTTACATTATGTCAAGGTGCACAAATATCTGAATACTACAAGGTATGTATGGTGTATTGTTTCAACGTTATATTTCAATTGCAATGTTGGATGGAAAGATAAGTGGGACTAAGGTATGATGAGAATATCACCTTCACAAATGGCTTATGCATGCATGCAAAAATAATTTTTATGTGATATATATCTGATATATATTAGTGTTCTTGATACTTGGCAAGCATATTTCATTTTATACATGATGGATTTGATGATCCCATAAAGAATGCTAGAACATTGATTCTGATATATGGTAGCTTGATACTATTAATGATGCTTGTAACAAGCATGGTAACCTTGATGATAAAAGTGTAACAATAAGATTGATATTGAGGATCTTCTTGTTGACCTTGACTAGCTTAGTAATTGTAACATATGGTAAATTTGGTTACATTGTCTTGATGATTGGATAGTATAATAAAGAAGTGATGCAGTGATTATAATATTTAAAGTATGATGATACACCTATTAGTTTCCCTAATCATATTACTCTAACCTTTGATGAAAGTTTGATGTCATGTTCATATGTGATGATGAAGTAGTTAACATGTTATGATCATGATGAATATATGTTCTAGAACCTGATATAGTTTGATTTCATGATCTAAAAGTTTTTTTGATGCATGATAATATTATGATAGACAAGTTGATGTTTTGAATGATGATGACTGAAGTGGATTTGCATTTAGAGTGAGAAACTCTCCATAATATCCCTACACCTATTATCATTTTCATTAAATGCATAGAAGATTATTTATTGTTGAAGGAATTTTCTTTGTACATGAATAGATAAATATCTGATGTTGTTAGTCTGCAACAAGTTTTGATCTGAGAATAGAATATTTTTCCTAGTCTAAACCCCAACCATTGGGAGAAAGGCTTAAGAGTGTGGTTATAAGCCTTCCAACCACGCGAAAGAAGACCTATTGGTGTGATTGTGCATGTAGGTCACAAAAACTAAATCCCTACGCATAAAAAATACTAGGAGCACACTTGGAGCATGACAACCCTCCAAATCTAGAGAAGACAATAGAAAGTTTTATGAGCAGGGAAGTTTTAATGTTTGACTTACTATAGAGAATGTGAATGTGTTGAAGAAAACTGTGTTTTCAAGGGAAGGGAATATGCATATCAATATGTCATTTTGATTTAATCATTGAATCTAGTATATGACAGGAATTAATAATAATTGCAAGGGTTTGACGAGATTTTTCTTATTGGCTTGACTTAGTATAAATGAGAAAAATTGGCTTGGAATTGATGATGTTTTAGAAATTTAACATGATGCTTGGTAGTTCATAGATATGTTTTGGCTTATAAATTGTTTAAATTCATAGTGATAACAAATTGATGGTTTTTGAATGATAGACAGTGCTATGTGGGCACAATGACTTTTAGAGACTAATATTGGTATTCAGTAATGATTTTGTATTGGATTCATTGGCTTTGGCACATTGGTTGAAGTATAAACAATTGTGATTCAATATGCATTAATCTCACAATGAATGGATGGAGCTTATATAACTTATTATTGGTATATACATTTTCATCTAAGGACAAAAATGACTCATACTATGATCATAAGGATGACTTGATAAAGTTTGGGTTGATATTACATGGTAAATAACAATTTGTTGACATAACAATAGATGAAGTCATAACTTGGTATTTTGATGTGAGCTCTACCTAACACTTGGTACAAAGAGTTTGTCAGAGTGATATTGGCATAAACTTTTATGGCATTGATATTAGTTTTGATTTGGCATCTAAGGCTTGATAAGGTGACTTAGTTGGTTTGCTTGCACAATATTGATTTATGTGAGGCTGAGCATATTGGTTTGGTCAAGTGGTATGTTTGTAGAAAGAATTATATGAAGCAAGCTTCCCGATCTTGGTATGTCTATATTGACCATTATTTGGTGAAGTCAAGAAGATGTTCCAATCCAAACCTCTACTTCAAAAGTGGTCTAAGGTATGGCTTTGATTTTGATTTTATATGTTGATGATCTATACTTGAGAGGTATTGAGCCTATGATGATCAAAGTAAGAGGGAGTTGGCCTCTGAAGTTTGTAATGAAGAATCATTGCATGATGAATTAGTTTTTGAAGTTTGGAAAAGAAAATCTATATTGTGAAGCTATTAAAGAAAGTGGAAATGCAAATCCTTGGACACTTAGATTGAACTTAAAAAAGTTATGAAGAGATATTGTTGAACCTGACCTGGTAATCAGTAGTTGATTGAAGCATTGATGTTCTGTGTGAAAACTCGTCCATATATTTATATGTTTTTCATAGAATCTAGTTAATTCATGATTGAGCCTCTTTATACATAGTGGGTTGCCGCCAAGCTCACTTCAAGATATTTGCACGTGACAATCAATTTTTGGTCTTAGATATTCTTCCTATGATATATGACTGCATAGATGTATTGATGTTGTTTGGGATCTGTTGATAGTGCTGGACTTGCCAACATGTCAAGGGATCTCCCTTGTAAGAAGTCCCAATTAGACCTTAGACTGTTTGGTGTAGGAGTCCCAGCAGTGGATCATAAGGTAATACCTTGATCGCGATGTCACACAGAGGCAAGTAAGATAACTCTGTCAATAGCAATGGTGTGACCACTGCAGTGAGTCAAGGAATGTGTATGAGATGTTCTAACATAGGTGCGTGAGATGAGGGTGAAGGTGAGTTTCAAGTTGAAAGGGATCAGTCCCAACTCGGCTAGGAACACACAACACACACGAAATACATAACTTCCAGAAGATCAGTCCACTTGGATGCGGTAGTCACAACATACAAGGTAAGATACCATGTACAACACTCACAAATTAGTCTGAACGAGTGCAACGGTTTTTACAGCAAGGTTCATGTGAAAGGTCTGTTTGATGTTCGACAGAGCAGTCAGCATGGATGGGACAACATTAACAACATATACAACACATTTCCATTAATAAATTATGCATTACAACAAATGAATCAGTTTAGATGTAGAACAAAGGTTAAAGGAACATGCATTACAAGTGTTAAATATTAGTCTTACAATAGATACAACACATGTGTGAAAATGTGTTGGTTTTTATTATATAAATAAGTGTAAGTTCCAATCATACAATACATCCATGTAAACTTGCTAGCCCCAACAGTGGAATGTTACATCCACATCCACCTACTCCTCCAAAGAGATGAACTAGCTCTGTGCAGTGGAGAAGCCAAGGCACATTACAATATTGTCCAAGCTCTTTCCAAGATAGTCTTATCAGAAGCTTGGCTAACTAAAAGCCCATACAATGAGTTATAAGGGACTATTTATAGCAAAGGGTGGGGTGACCCATGACATTCCCCTTTGTGATAGTTCAACTACCCTCATGACTCTTCACCTACTCTATGGCTGTTACATCCAACTATTGACACTTGACTTACACTTGACATGACTCAACATTACAATGCACATGTACTCATGTGAAACAACATGACTTGAGTAATCCTCGCAAGACACCACTAACACTCGATCCATTGTGATGAGACCAACTCTTTAAAATGCTTGTGATGGTGAAGGTGGTGAGCTAATGCCAAGCTTGGTTGTCTGTGATGGTGTGCATGCACCTCTTGATGACATCTTGCTGAAGCAAACTCTTGCCTCCATTGAAACTGGTGCATTAGTTCAGCCCCTTCATCCAAATCGTTTACTAAAATGCACATGGTCTTCTTAGTGTGGTTGAACCAGCAACACACTCATGCATAGAGTCCATGCTGATCTTCGAGTGTGTGCTGGTGGTCATGGGCATCAACTTGCTGAAGTACATGTTCAGTTCCAGTTGGACTTGCTTCTTGTCTTCACCTTGGTGAGTGTGTTGAATGAGTTGGATTGCATGCATGCACATAATGACATGCACGTTGTTGAATCCATTGCATGCGATCAACAACACTTCTCACCATGTCTGCTCCATGTTAGCTGTTGAGATGGATCTTTAACTTGCATGGGCATAGTTCCATCTGTGAGTGCACGTTGCGCCCATTGTTGTTCTTGATCCTACTACAACTCATTCGTCTATTTGTGCAGCTTCATGTTCTTCCTTGAGTTGCTGCTTCAGCACATGCAACTCCTTCTTTGTTCCATTATTTGTCTTTACACGACCTTCATGTCACGTCATCACCTCATAGCTTGAGTCTCCAAAGTTTCTTTCATTATTAATGGATCTGCTTGATCTTGCAACTTTGTCCCGCCTCTATGTTGTCAACAACCTTCCCCTTACATTCACTATGTTCTCTGCATTCGATATGCTACCTTCAGCTACTGTTCATGATGCTACTTTCTCTTATGCTATTGTTGTCATATCTTGATGTCCTTGTCTACGAACAACTTGATGTCTTCATGAGTAGGCAAGCTCATAGACACTTGTTCGACTAGTGTCCTCAACTCTGCTCTCTTGGAAACCATTGTACCTACACTGACGAGAGGCAGATGAGCACCTACAATACCTGGGGACATGGAAACACTCATGGCAAGAAATTTGTCAGTTGAAAACCAAAATGTACTTGAGAACTGACTTGCAACATACCTGTGTGACTGATCATGAAGGTTACGCACTTTCAACTGTCAGGTCAGGAGACCATCTGACAAGACTTCACAAGGCATAGTCTGGGCTGCTGGTAGACTGACTGACTGCTAGAACTATGCAATGGATATTCCATTTTGGCTGTTGACTGTTGGGATTGTGTAATGCGTAATCTCAGCTGGCAATGGTTGCAGGGTTAGTGACTACATTGCACAATTTTCTTGTCCAGCAGTCACTGTCCCTTATGATTGGAAAAATGGGCCTAGGGAATAGTTGTTGGGTAGAAATGTGCATTTTTCTGGAGGAAGGAAGAGCCTTCCCTCTAAGGATTGTGCAATGTTGTCTTGGTGAGGCAGAGTCTGGGCTGAGATTGGCTAGACTTGTTGACAGGCAAATGAAAGTGAATGTGAGTGAAAATTCATGTTGATATTGAGTGTAAGCATAAGTGAATGATCATGCATGCAAATGGTGGATGACATATTCAGAAAACGGAACAACATGCATGTGGGTGAGGCGAGTTGCTGAATTAGCGACCGTTCACGAAAAACAGTTTCATGCAAGCGACAGAAGTGAGATGTTGACGAAAACTAAAATGGTGCTAGGAAAAGCTAATATACATGTAAATGGCAGCAAATGTTCAAATAAATCAATCAAATAGTACTCATAAAGTAAAAACACAAAAAGTGATCGAAATGCAACACAAGGCATGGGAAGCGGGCTTACCCAAAAACAACTGAGTTGAATGTGCCAATTGCTCATAGATGTGATGTGGGATGTCAAATCTACAAGGTTTATGTGAGGAATGAGCTCTACAATGTCCAGTTGATGAGTTTCGATAACATCGAGGTTGTGACGTGCATGCCACAAATCTAGGGAAAGCGACACTTTGTGAGAGGTTTCTGAAATGATCCTTGCATGTAACTTCTAACTGCTAAACATATATCCCTGAAACAAGGGAAGCATTTGCATGCTGCCTTGGGAGAAGCAACCTATGCATGCAAGTCAATTTTTCTTGGTCCCGGAGGGAACTGGTCAACTCATTTGCACATGCAAGAGACTACTCGATTGCTTGAAGGAAATGCACATTACTGGTTGGGTGCTGGGCTGACTGCCAAGGATATTTGCACATTTTATGGGTAGAGCAGTTGACTGCTGCCCATATTTTCACAAATTCTGGGCTGAGAAGCCTTGTTTGGAGTGTTGACTGGCAAAATTGCATAATCATAGAGCCTAGCAAGCTGCCAGACAGGATTGCACAATTTCTAGAGGGGAGACTGGTTGCCCTTCAGAAATGCACAATTTTCTTGGGGAAGCTGCTCAGCCTGCAACTAGACCAAGTCTGGGTAAAGAACTTGTGAGGGGAATGGGTCAAGCTGTGATCAATAGACTACCTTTTTACAAAAAAGACACTAAAGCTTGTGAACTTGATGAATCAAGGCAATTTTCTGTGAAGGTTGGAAGAGAGGCTCCAAAACGAAGCTAAGGAAAAATCTAGAGGGTGGTTGTAGCCACTACAAAACTTGGCGACACACTGGTAGAACTCTAGCTCTCTGAATGGACCTTGTTCGTGAAAGGAAAGTCTAACAACTCCGAAAGTATTATTTAGTTCTCAACTCCTCTTGGTTTCCATACTAGCTTGATTGTAAGATGAAGCATCTGCTAAGCTCTTAGTCGATTGACACATATTCCAAGCCAAGGAAACAAAGTTGTTTTAATTGGGGTTGAGGGGTATATTGGTGCACAAGCAGTATAGTTGTCAGAGTCTTAGTTTCATCTCTAGTGTTGCTTCGCTGCCAGCAGGCCTGGACAGTATCCCGAGAGAGTCACTTAGGAACACAAGCATGGCTTTGTTTCCAGCAAGCCTGGTCAATACCTCGGTGAAATTACTTGCATCACCTCTCTGCATAGGAAGCCTTTCTCTTCTTTCGCCTGATTCATTTTTCATATTTTCAAACTTTTTTCATTTTTTTTCATTTTTGTAACTGTGCATAGCACTTATTTATTTTAGAGGTAGAGGAGGAATCCTGACTTATTGAGAGCAGAAGAGGTTGTTCCAACAGAGAAGTACTTTATTATATCTCTAACGTGCCTATTAAGGTTTTCCCCCTCACTTTACTCTACTTGACTAAGCAAACAAGGGTTAACCCAAAAACAACTGACTAGAGTATGTGACACTAGTTAGCACACAAGCATTGTGTTTTCACCAAGGTTCACTTTGAACAGTATGTATTTTCCATTGACGTATCATGGACTGAAAGTAACAAGTTCTTCATATAGAGGCAGGATGACAAATAACCAAGTAATGATAGCAACATAAGGCCTCTTGTACTTTACCCAAATTTCTTCAAGAATCATACATGGTTTCATGCGAAACTGTCCTATGAAACGAAACAAGCGAACTAACAAAAAACAAAGCAAAGCAAGAGCAAAAGAAAAAGTGAAATCAAAGAAAGTAAGCAAACAAGAAAGAAGACAAATAAATAAACAAAGAAAGTAATCAAACATGCATGCAAGAAAACCACTCAAAAGAAAACACTACTTCTACTCCTAAGATAGCAGTGCATGGGTCATCTCACGTGAAGTGATACTTCCAATGCAGCCATCGACGCATTGGTTGACCCATGTTGGTGAAGGCATGGTTTGCGAACAAGATAGCTATGCAAACCAGTAAACAAGAAAGATATAACAGTGAAGAAATACACACTCCGAGCTTAGAAGCGACCACAAAACAAAGATGAGTGAAAGTGCATGACATGCATTCTGTGGTGTTGCCATGATGTTGTGCTACACTGCATTCATATGTTGAGTGAATGAATTCTCTTGACTGTGACATGCAATCAAACATGAGAAAGGTAGACCACTTGTGATGTGCATGTGTGCTTGCTATGTAAGATTCCTCCAATGCATGAGCGATGGGATCATGTAGTTCGAGTGGAGGAAGAAAAATCTGGGTGTTTGGTTGATCTTCAATGCAAAGCAGAGAGTGATGAGGAGCCTTGAGTGTTTCAACAATTTCCTGACCAAAAGTGAAACCAACCTCAGGATAGCGAGGGCCTGACATAACCATCAGCTCGGGCTGAAGTGCCTCGATGGCCTGGGGGGTTTCGACTTCATTGATAGATAGATCATTGTAGTACAGTGTCTTGGATAGATTAAAAATGGTTGAATCAACATTGTGATCGGATGAGGAAGTGAATAGATCATGAAAACCAAGATCAAAAAATTCAATATGTTTGTCAACATCCTCATGATTTGATGAATCAGGAAGAGGGGTAGATGAGAAGCGAAGATGTTCACCCTCTGTGTTTTCAAGAAAGATAGATGACATATTGAATGGATTTTTTGAGGGAGATGTGTCCTCTCCACACTGTAATGACAAAATGACACCTAAAATGTCCTGTGAATGATCAGAAGTAGAATCAGCTGGAAATGAGTTTTCACAGGGGAAATCAACAGTGGTAGAATCACAAGGGATGTCAGGATGAGGAGCGGTTGGGAGGGAGTCATCCTTCACCATGGGCTCTTCTTTAGATTCCCGCACACACTCATCATGAATGATGGCACAGGTTGGCTGCATAACACCAACTCCATCAACAGCTTGATCCTTGTTCACAACAGGTGAGGAGTCTGGAATGGGAGAACACAAGACAATACAATTTGGAGGATCAACAAAATGTGAGGACGAAGGTTGATGGAAAGAGTCCACATGACAACCAATAGGCTTGCTAGCCAAATCTACCCAAATCTCAAGAGCAGGTGGGGTGGGACACACTAGTGCATTGGGTGCCCTCGAAGCATGGAGATGAACACCGAGCAACTCATGTATTCCTCAAAGAATCCATGTCTTTCGCATGAGCCTACAACACTGACCATGTGCCTTACCAAGGCTATGTAGCCTCCACCATCAAATGTTTTATGAGACAAGTTATCCGAGAGCCTTTTCAAAATGATAAAATCATTTCCATAAGACATGCATTCCTAAAGAGAAACTTGGTAGTTAGTCATGATAGGTGTGAAGAGATTCAAAATGGATGTGAGGACTTAGCTTGTCATCTGGCCCTCCTTCTAGTGCCAAAATGTTGACGGTCCTGGACCTGCCAACATGTAAGGGGATCTCCCCGATAAGAAGTCCCAATTAGACCCCAGACCGTTCCGTGTAGGAGTTCCAGTAGTGGGTTGTAAGGTAATTCCTTGACCGCGATGTCGCACGGAGGCAAGTAAGATAACTTTGTCAATAACAA